>NW_023612041.1:0-96063 GCF_013339725.1 Rhipicephalus microplus | reverse complement strand
TAGTGCTGCATCAAAGCCTCCAAAACTTGGTCACCTCGTGAAGCACGTCCAAACCCCCCCCCCCCCTGCCTTTTTACTCGAGCCAAGCGCAGTTGGTTCTAAGAGCAAAGGTGCTTTTGCTAGCAGCAGAGCTGACATTTCATTTGTACTACCATGTCTGAACACACTGTCTCAAAGGTCAGTGACGCTTCTACAGTAGTGTGTATGACGTTTGGCCTAAATTTCCGAAAATACATGCGGATGAAAGGCATCAGACTTCAGCAGTGAGGGGCACTCATCGGTACGTCGTAACCTGACGGGCAAAGACGGACAAGTTATTGGCATGATCAGCACCTAGTCGATGCTATATGCATGCTGATGAGAAAGATTAAGTCACCGACAGCTCGAAGCGTGTTGCAACTGCTCGACGCCATTACTGCAGTTCTCGCAAGTCTTCTGAAGCCTGTCGCTTGAGAACCCAAGCGGCACATAATGGCTTAAACCTCGGCAAGAATTTAGTGTATTTAGTTACAAGTTACGTAATGCAACGGATATGCTCATTTGATTAAAACAAGGGTGTGACTTCTCGCCTGTGATAGGCACAGAACTGCGGTTATGGCGGTGGCATCTGTGTCTTTTTTCTCCTTCTCTCTCTCCAACTTCTGTTCCTATTATCTCCTACCAAAAGTAGCCTACCGGGCTCCATCATGTTAATGTCCCGCCTTTCGTTCATCCTTATTCTCTCTCTCTGTGACTACCAAGCTCACAAAGCATCAAACTGCTGTGCTTGAGATAGAAACTGGTTAAGCGTTAATTAGTGCTTTTGTACGCTTAGAAGATCAGTAAAACAAGGAAATAGGGAACACACCTCCGTGTGTTTCCTACTTCCTTGTTTACTGAACTTTTGTGCCTGCATAGACTGAGAAATAACAAAAGAAATGTCTGTGCCAGACACGACGGAAAGACAAGAGGCATCAAGGTGGACCGCCCTAAATTGCGCTATTAATTTACTCCTTGATCTCAGCACTCACTTTCTCATTGAGAACAACACCACCTGGCACTCGGGCCGTTTCCCGGGTCGCTGACCGCCTGGCGATCGAAGGCAGCTCTGAGAGAATTGAAGATACCCGCTACCCTTTGGAGGACTGCATCTATTTCAGTCCTAGTTACTCCTCTAGCTGATTGCAGTCAGTGCACCAGTAGTTACGGTGCTGTTCACTATGCATGCAATAAGTAGTTGCTGTACTTTTGGACGTCCTCGTTGTGATACCTGGACGCCATGTTTCCGTCCTAACGCTGTTTCTCAACCATTCTTGTGCAAGCTTTCGACTGGATAGCGAATTTCACTGCATCGCCTTTTTCACCCCACGCCACCCTCTCCCAAATTACGTTAAAATCGTTTAAATAGTTTGCAAGAATGCAAGTTTTACCATGAATACAAACATGAAACTAAAGCACTGGCGTGGCATGCTCCTCACAACGGCATTCTTTTGGTATACAGGCCTCTTCGAAAGCAATGAAGATGTTTACGGATTTGTGTTGTGGCAGACGTGAAGTGAAGATGCCAGAATGCTATGTAAGCCGTAAAGGTGTGAAAGAGGTAGGAAGAGACTCAGTGAGCTAATGCAAAAATGTACTGAGCTCAATTCAGGAATAATATTTCGTGTGAAGCGTTCTATTAATTGCACTGAGTGATCATTAAGGCTTTTGTGTTAAGGTAAAAGAAAATCACAGCATATCCATGGAGTAAATGATGATGAGTGGCGCGAAGATTCGAGAAAATTTATCGGTAAACCACGAATCATCTACTGGCCGCGTTCGTCCGTCCGTCTGTCCATCCGTTTGTTTGTCTATCGGTACGTCTGTTCTTTCATCCGCACATTCGTCTTTCTCTCTGTCTGTTTGTCTTTCTGCTTGTCTGTCTGTTAGTTTGTCCATCTGTATGCCTGTCTATTTGTTCGTCTGTCCGTCTGCCTTTCTGTCCGTCTGTCTTTGTGTCTGTCCATCTGTTCGTCCATCTAGTGACCACCACCATCTCACAACTTTCCATCATATATTCATCATATTCCAATTCCGCCATCCAGCGGACATTCCACGGACTAAAACGAGCGGTTGCTACTGCATACAAGAGACGCACGACTCAACCCTTAAGGAGCTTCACCCATGAAAACGTATCTAATAAATAATTTTGCTCCTGAACTTGCATGAGTGACACTAGGGCTTTACAGGCGGACAGCTAATGCCCGAGATCTTTACTAAACCAACCATCTACCCAACACCTACCACATTGCTTGGTACCCAGTATCCACCCACTGCATTATTTTGCGACAATGTTTCATGGTTGTAAACATTATATCCATCATTACCTTTTTTTATAATTCAATAAAAAGTGTACTTCAGAAGGTGTCGTGGCAGATCGTTGAATCGGGTCCACTAGAATCAACAGCACCAAAAGAACACAAGCACATGAGATTGAGAGTTCTATGCGAACCCGTCTTGTCGGGATGAAACCGGATGAAGTAAACGAAGTTTGCTGAACAAATAAAACATAAAATAAATAAAACGACTTTTCGGCTTTCTTACAGAAGGCCTGTTCACAATCTTCTGAACAAGGCTTGCGTATGAATGCCATGTTTACAAAAAGCACATGCATGCTTTTACCTTTAAATAGATCGTCGTGTGTACAACGTAACTTTCGGTATTTGGTTTCTTGGTGCTTTAAATACAACTTTGTCAAAAACAGCGTTGTTGTCTATGAATATGTGTAAATCGCTCGTGTACGCAGTTCAGCTAATGTGAGCAGCACGAATTCATTTTTGTACGCAGTTGAGCGTTTTGGACGAGCTATATTGCAGTTACCTTACAAGATAGAGTAGGTACACTTCACAGCTTTCTCGAGATTAGACATGTGGGGCCGCAGATTGCCCCCGTTTTTTACTACGACTCATACTTTCAATGGCTGCTCTCTCCAGAGTTCTCTTAGTAGATGACATTGTACAGGAACTCATTCCTTTTTTTACTGCGCTATCTGACGACATTGAAATCAACACAATTTCATGTGATGTTTTCCAGCAATGATGTTCGCTATATGTGTGGGTGCACCTTACCATAATATGCAAGAACTTGCAAGCACATGCAATCTAAATCGGCAGAGGTTACCAAGTCATTACCAAAACTCAGCTAGCTGCCTATGAGTACTCTGTCCTTTATATTAGGCAAACATTTGAGTTAGGTATGCAAATGTAAGTTGAAAAGTTGCAAAAAGAAAGCAGACACTTTGTTTTTCGACGAGCAACTATGCGTTATGACGTGCTTGCTTCAATGATAATTCGTGTGCACTCTGTCACCCTTTATGCTTTACAATAACCCTCCTCTGATCGAACCTGGTCACTTATATCTGAAAAAGAATTGAAATAATGTTACGAATTTGTGTTGGACAGCTGAAGTGAGATGCCGAAATGTCCATAATGAGGACTGCGTCTCCGCTAAAAAGGTGCCTGAAATGGGTAGACAGCTCAAGCCGCGTGAGCTAATGCACAAAAGGTACTGATCCTCCATTCAGGAATACTAATTCGGTGAGAGCGCGAGTCCAAGTTTAATTGCACTTGCGCCGAGGATCATTAGGCTTTTAGGTTAAGGTCTCAATATCGCAAATCTGCCACGTGCATATCCATCATACGGCAGCTAAATGATGACGAGTGGGGCGAAGATTCGAGGAAATTTATTGGTAAACCACGAATCAATCACTGGCCGCGTTCGTCCGTCCGTCTGTCCATCCGTCTGTTTGTCTATCAGTACGCCCATCCGTTCATTCGCACATCCGTCTTTCTCGCTGTCTGTCGTTCTGCTTGTCTTTCTGTTAGTTCGTTCATCTGTATGCCTGTATGTCCGTTTGTCCGTCTGTCTGCCTGTCTGTCCGTCTGTCTCTGTGTCTGTCCATCCGTTCGTTCATCTAGGAAAAACTTCAAGTACCACCATCTCCCAACTTTTCATCATATAGACATCATATTCCAATACCGCCATCCAGCGGACATTCCACGGACTAAAACGAGCGGTTGCTACTGCATACAAGAAACGCACGACTCAACCCTTAAGGAGCTTCGCCCATAAAAACGTAGCTAATAAATAAATTTTGCTCACGAACTTGCAAGAATGACACAAGGGCTTTACAGGCGGACAGCTAGTGCCCGATATCTTTACTAAACCAACCATCTACCCAACACCTACAACGTTGCTTGGTACCTAGTATCCACCCACTGCATTATTTTGTGACAATGTTTCATGGCTGTAAACATTATATCCATCATTATCTTTTTTATAATTCAATGAAAAGTGTAATGTGAGTACTTCAGAAGGTGTCGAGGCCGATCGTTGAATCGGATCCGCTAGAATCCACAGCACCGAAAGAACATAAGCATATCCGATTGACAGTTCGATGAGAACCCGTCTTGTCGGGTTGAAACCTGATGAAGCAAACGAAGTTTGCTGACCAAATAAAAAGTTAAATAAACATAAAACGACTTTTCGGCTTTCTTACAGAAAGCCTGTTCACAATCTTCTGAACAAGGCTTGCGTATGAATGCCTTGTTTACAAAAGAGCACATATATGCTTTTACCTTTAAATAGATCGCCGTGTGTACAACGTAACCTTCGGTATTTGGTTTATTGGTGCTTTAAATACAACTTCGTCAAAAACAGCGTTGTTGTCTATGGATATGTGCAAATCACTCGTGTACTCAGTTCAGCTAATGTGCCCAGCACGAATCCATTTTTATACGCAGTTGAGCGTTTTCGACGAGATATATTGTAGTTACCTTCCAAGATCGAGTAGGTACACATCACAGCTCTCTCGAGAATAGACATGTGGCGCCGCAGATTGCCCCCCGTTTTTTACCACGACTCATATTTTCCATGCCTTCTCTCTTCAGATTTCCCCTAGTTGATGACATTGTACAGGAAGTCATTCCCTTTTTTTACCAGCGCTGTCTGACGGCATTCAAATCAAGAGAATTTCATGTGATGTTTTCCCGCGATGATGTTCGCTATATGTGAGAGTGTACCTTACCATAATATGCAAGAACTTGCAAGCACATGCAACCTAAATCGGCAGAGGTTACTAAGTCATTACGAAAACTCAGTTAGTGGCCTATGAGTACTCCTTCCTTTATATGAGGCAAAGATTGGAGTAGGGTATGCAAATGTAAGTTGAAAAGTTGTAAATAAGAAAGGAGACACTTTGTTGTTCGACGAGCAACTATGCGTTATAACGTACTTGCTTCAACGATAATTCGTGTGCACTGTGTGATCCCTTATGCTTTACAATAAGTCTCCTCTGATCGAACCTGGTCACTAATATAACAGCAGTGTTGATCTGAAAAAGAATTGAAATAATGTCGAGAATTACTTTCCTGAGCCTCCAAGTACAGATCTGTATTACATAGAATGTATTCCATAGAATGCGGTCAAAAGGCTTCATAAGGGTGAGCAAGAGACGCATTAGTTTGTTCTTCATCATTTGGTTCCACATTAAGGGAACATCCTAAAAAGTAAAAAAGAAACATTGGGACGCACAAATGGTAGCCCATGTTGATTCATGTATTTTTACTGCCCGAGTTTCAGACAAGGCCATTCTGGTAACAAGAAGTACCGCTTTTTTGATACTGGCCCTAAACCTTACTTCATGTAAAAACGTGGTTGATTCCAGTTCTTAGGACTTGTAATAACATAAAAGTTAACCTGTCCATCCTCACAGATTTAGTTGAGCAGTCATTTTACGTTGCTTCGCCACAATTGCGAAAGAATTATTCCTGCAGTAACAAATGCAATGTCACGCGTAGTACTGCAAGCAGCTCGAAACTTGCAGAGCACACCTCAAGCAGAAAGCACGCATGAAATGAGCATGTTTAGACAAGACTAGCTCGAGAAAGCAATTGTCAAAGCTTGACACTTGAAGCACACTGCTCAGGCCAGAAAGATGCATGGAATGAACGCTTAAGGATACATAGCACGAGCACGAACATCTGTCACAACACTTTCGCGTGTAATCAGCGCGCATCCTAGGTAAACGCGGCTGCGGCAGTGGATGAACTGACCATTGTCCTCTCTGCAGCCACTGTAACTTTCACGCAAACTTCTTGTTGAAGCACGACATGTACAAATTACCTGAATTCCAACATAAGCTTGCACGCGAGTGAGCCAGCACGCTAGACAACGTTAAAGAATATATTGAAACGTTGAGCCCTGTTTTTGTTTGTTCTGTTTTGCTTTCTGTAAAAAATCAAACGTTTAGAGCTGAACTAACGGTGCTTGCACGTGCGACCCATGACGTCATTCTAGGTATAGATTTTTTGCGTGACTGTGGTGCCACTCTGGATTGTAATAGTGATGGGATTATTTTTCGACCCGTGTTGCCCTCTCCATTGACGGAAGATACCGTTGATGACAGCTTGGACGTGTTTCCGTGTCTGAAGACGTCTGCTTGGCCCTACATACCGCAATGTTTGTGCGCGTAAACTCTTCACGTTCTTGTGCGGGTTCTTATTACAGTTTAGCCGAGCCGAACCTCAGCAACACACTTGAGAAAAACGTTTTTGTGCCTCGTTCAAGAGCAAGGTACTCTTGCCATACGGTCACTTCAACTGTGGGTGGATGTAAAGAAACCCCACGTCAATCGTACCCGACTATTCTGCCAGCGTTGACCGTATGACCAACAAGTTCAAATTCCTTCAAACGAATGGGCTCTAATGCAGAAGGTGATCGCAGGCTACGCCTCGGTCTTTTACTTTGCCCCCAAGACGAGACGTCTACCATTACGCCACCGTCTTCATGTACGCAACACCGCAGCAATACAGGCCAGGCACCAACAATACGCCAGAAGCCCTATCGCGTATCGCCTTCCGAGAGAAAAGTCATCGCTGAGCAAGTTGAAGACATGCTAAAGAAGCGCGTCATACAAGAATTGTGTAGTACGTGGGCATTTGCTGTCATTCTAGTCAGGAAAAAGATAATTCATAGATATTCTGCGTAGACAATTGTCGCCTAAGTGCCATCACAAAAAAGACGTCTACCCTTTGCCACGTATAGATGGCGCCATGGACTGCCTTGATTTTGCCTCCTATTTTTTTTTGTTGGCTTGAGTTCTGGGTATTGGCAAATTCCTATGCATCCCTCAGATAAAGAGAAGACGGCCTTCGTAACACCAGACGGTCTTTTTGAGTCTACCCTTATGCCCTTCGATTTGTGCAATGCTCCAGCAATGTTCGAGAGATTTATGGATGCAGTACTCCATAGACTAAAATGGGAAATTTGCATGTGGTGTTTAGATGACGTGATTATTGACTGAAAGGCTTTTTAAGAACATAACCACCGCTTGTCACTTGTGTTTGAATGCTTACGCGAAGCTGGTTTTGTTTTAAACTCAAAGAAGCGCCGTTTTAGGGAACGCCAAGCCCTCCTATTAGGCTTTCTTGTGGATAAAAAAGGTGTACGACCAGATCCACTGAAGACCGCAGTGGTCCGCAAATTTGAACAACCACGAAAAGTGAAGGACATTCGAAGTTTTTTAGGTTTGTGCGCATATTTTAGCCGATAAATTAAGAACTTCGCACAACTTGCCTCTCCTCTGACGTCCCTTCTTCATAAAGACAGATCATACTTGTGGGATGATTATTTTGAGGCTGCATTTCAACAACTGAAGTTTTAGTTGACCTCAGGACCCATCCTGAAGCATTTCGATCCTGACGCATTGACTGAACTTCATATTGATGCTAGTGGGCTAGGTGTTCGTGCTGTGCTGGTCCAACTCTGCAACAGCCGTCAGCACGTCGTAGCATATGCCAGTCGGACACTGACCAGAGCAGAGAATAACTACACCGTCACCTAGATCGAGTGCTTAGTAGTCGTTTTACCCATTCAGAAGTTCTGACTATATCTAGATGGCCGCGAGTTCACAATAGTGACCCATCATTATTCACTCTGCTGGCTTGGGGGACTTTGCGACCCGTCTGGCCGGCTGGCTCGTTGGTCATTGCGCCTCCAAGAGTACAGCTTTTCTATGAACTATAAGAGTGGACGATGTCAGACGGATGCCGACTGCTTATCCCGTCTTCTTTCAGTGCACACCAATGCTAACGACGATGACATTGATGACTATGTAGTTTCTGTCTCGTCCGACTTCCCCGATACCAGCAGCTCCAAGCGTGAGCAACAGCGCGAACCTACCCTAAAGACCTTGCTTTTGAGGGAGCGGTTAGGCCAAGATTACGGCGCAGGTAGCCAAGAGCACGGTTAGCTGAGTTCGTTATGTGGTTAATGTGACAAGACCAGTTTAGGTCGTGGGATATATGGACACCTAAGTATTTAACCGAGTCGGCAGAATCAATAGCAATATTGTTAATAGTATACTTAGCCTGCACAAAATTGCGGCGGTGGTGGAAAGAAACGTGCACAGTCTTTTGGACATTTAACGACTTCAGCCAGTTATTGCACCAAACCTGTACGCGAAATAAGTCTTCTTGTAGTGCGGATATGTCACAGGTGCTACTTATAGAGCGATAAATGACGCAGTCGTCTGCGAAAAGACGGACGTTCGATGTAAGATTTGTGGGGAGATCATTTATATATATGAGAAAAAGAAGTGGCCTATGAAGACTGGACTATGACTGAGTGTGCGCGCGTGTGCTGCCAAATGTGCTGTTTCTCTCTTCCTCTTTGCTCTCTTTCATCTCCCCCATCCCTTTTGAAAAGGTGGCATTGATTTGCTTGGACTCCTTCCTAAGACCCTATCCAGCCACTGATATGTTATAGTGTGCGTGGATTATTTAACTTACTATACATAAACGGACGCACTGACATCAGCCACAGCAGCCGCTGTTTCCCCTATTTCTGTTACAACGTTTTTCTGTTTCCCCTGTTTCTGTTATTTCTGTTTTTTTTGCAAGGCCGTTGGTTTTATTTTGGGCCAGTGTATCTCACTCAGTTGAGCACCATCAACCAGCCAAGTAATCAACTCATTTAGCTCTCACAAGACTCACGACACAAGCCCTAGGACCTCATTCACTTTTATGATCTTTACTTACGTGATGTTGGGAATAGAATTTAAACAAGCCAACTTGGACATCATACTGCGTCACGGTGCTCCAAGGGTTGTCATCAGCGACCGAGGACGGTAATTTGTCGCCGATGGGGTTGACAAATTTTTGCGCCTCTGTGGCTCCTCTTTCGCCACTGCAACCCTTTCTATCCGCCAACTAACGGTCTCACTTAGAGAACTAATTGAACTCTGACGAATATGCCATCGATGTTCGTTGATGCTGACCACAAAAACTGGGACGCCGTCTTACCGTTTGTTACTTACGCATATAACACCGCCAAAAATGAAGTTACTGCACAATCGCCCTTTTTTCTGCTTCACGCTCGAAATCCATGGAGTTTTCTGGACACTCTCTTACCTTTTTCGCATCAGAAAGATCTGTCCATCACTCAGACGTTGTGTCGTGCTCAAGACGCACGTCAACCAGCGCGCCTTCGAACATTGTCTTCTCAAGAGCACAGCAAGAGTTGCTACGATGCCAAGCATATCCCCGTAGAGTTTTCTCCTGGCGACTACGTGTGGCTGTGGACTCCTGTTCATAGAGAAAGATTGTACCGGGAGATTTTAGCAAACTATTACGGTTCATTTGTGATAGTCACTCGTCTCAGTGACGTGAATTACGTTGTTACCCTAGTCACAGCCAATATTCGGCGTTCGCGCACTACGCAAATTGTTCACCTAGAGCGCCTCAAACAGCACGATCATAGGATTATTTAACTCTCTCGGTGAGCTTCGTCTGCCGCCAGGGGAAATGCAACGAAGAGGCACCAGCGTATGCAGCGCGGTATAAGAAGAAGAGTAGTGGAGCGGCGCTTCGACTGTGTGGTTGGGTGAACCGGACTAGGCCTGTACTTAGAAGAACGCTACTCTTTTCCATCGTCATTTCACCTCATCTGCAAATAAACACAATGTCTCGTAAGAATTTGTACGCGCCAATATACGCACTTTTAACATGCTCTGCGGAGGCACGCACACAGCAACGTGCGAGGTGGTGCGGCACGATGACCTTGAGAGGGGGCGCACCCAAAGTGCTTCCGTCGCTCGATCTAGCTACTCATAACGAAAACGCGCTTAAGTTGATGAGCTCAGAGGACAGCCAGCAATATGTGGTATATTTAAATGATGCGCCGCTTACGTATCGGAGAAGGGTCGCTCTGCGACATTTGGTGAGCTTCGCGCGCTGAGCTGCGCAAGGTTGCTGGGTCGACACCCCGCTGAGGAACAGTTCCGTCACGTTTTTTTAAAGACGATAGTCTTTCTTGCAGACCTTCGGCGACAAAAGTTTGGTCTGTCTGTCTGTCTGTCTGTCTGTCTGTCTGTTTCTCTGTCTGTCTGTCTGTCTGTCTGTCTGTGTCTCTGTCTGTCTGTCTGTTCATTTGTCTCTTTGTCCGAGGTAACGATCTTCTTAATGGCCCAAAACAATACCTCAAACGGCCTACCCCATCCTCAGCGCCCAACAATATTTCTCAAATTTCAGCATTCATACTTATGCGATTCTCAAATAAAAAGCAATTATTACGCATATCTGAGGCACCATAACAACCCCACGATGTTTTGTATGTGCGTCTTTTTTCTAGAGAAGCTACACACAAGTAATTCTAAGAACCGTAACGTTATCACGATGCGCTGACAGTGGAACACGATGCTTTAAACGGCAAGTGCTTCCAACACTTTGCAAAGATTACATGGTGGTGGCACCTGCCAGTCTCTTCGCGTTCTACACCTTATTGCCTCCGAGACAGGTGCGCATCTTACTCCGCGGGCGTGCTTGCCTTTCTTCGTTTTCGAAGATAGCTGCCAGATGGCACTCGTTTCTAAAGTGCCTCGATGCGCTCGTTCGCCTTCGCTGCACGGATTGAGACTCTCTAACCCAGCGCTTTCAGAATGCAATGAACCGTTTTTCTGGCGCAGAACATCATATTAACCTTCTGTTCACTCTCTCCACACACACGACTGTCGGCTTTCGACGACATTTGCAGTGAAACATGCAGATACGGGGCCAATTTTTTTCTTTGCTATCTGTCAGCATATATTTTACGACTTTATATCCATGACGAAATTACGTCGTACAGTCGTGGTAGAGCCGGACATAAAACACCTTCAAGTTAGAAGAACGAACATCGCTGTATTGATGAACCATCTATCACTTCTTGGAATCACTAACCTAAATTTATGCGCAACAACCTTTGATATACATGTGTAGGTTAATTCGTTTACGATTATCCGGAACAATCGGATGTGCATGTGGAACCTTTCCCTGCAAATAAACAGTTTAAGTAGCCTGTGCACTGGTTTTTTTTTGCAAGGCCGTTGGTTTTATTTTGCGCCAGTGTATCTCACTCAGTTGAGCACCATCAACCAGCCAAGTAATCAACTCATTTAGCTCTCACAAGACTCACGACACAAGCCCTAGGACCTCATTCACTTTTATGATCTTTACTTACGTGATGTTGGGAATAGAATTTAAACAAGCCAACTTGGACATCTCCTGTAGGCGTACCGATTCATTTTCTTTGTCAAGTGGTACATTCCTTAAGCAGCATGTGTCCTCGTTTGTCAGCGGTGCAAGGTAACGCGGACATCCTGAGATTCGGTGCCGGAGACATTGAGTAGGACATTAACGGACGAATGAGCTGGTAACGGAAGACAAAACGAGCAATCAGCTGTATATTCTGTTCAAAGGTCTTATGCAAGAGCTGGTGTTTTTTATTTCTTATGTTTTTCACAGTGGTTCAAACGATTGCAAATTATTTGGTTATTGTAATGCGCTGAAAATAAGATGATCCTGAAAAAACTGTTACTCAGGAATTTGAGTGAAGGCTCTCGAAATCATGGTTCATTCGATAAATGAGTAACTATTGCCATCGTATACAATGTCGTGCAGAACTGTACAGGTAGGTGCGCGCTTAAGTAATTCGGCAATCCACGCTACAGCACAACAAAAGAAAGTGCGAACGCTAGACAAAAACTGCTCGGTGAAATAGCGCGCAAAAGAGATGCGAAAAGGAAAAAAGAAAGAAGACAATAGAGCAAAAGAAGTCATGGAAGGAAGAATAATTAAAAAGAAAATACTCCGTAAATGAAGATTCAGACGGATAGAAAGACATGAAAGGGTAGGAAGGGGAAGGTGAAAGCTTGCGAGGAAAAGTTGGGGAATGCGTACTGCAGCTGATATTTCGACAAATGGACTTGTCTTCTTCAACTCTAAATATTTGAAGCCTTGAGGAAGACAGTTACCTGCACATGTCGCAACATCGGCTCCAGCCAACGTCCCTGTTTATTACCTGTTAAAGAAAGACATAAAGAGAAACAAAACACAGATAAAAAAACAGGCACGAAATGGTAAAGAAAAGCAAAAAACACCAAAAATAATAAAATAAAGAGAAATAAAAAAAGGAAGAAATAAGCAGAAAAAATCGAGAGAGAGTGTAGAAACGATATAAAGAAGGATTATGAGAGAATTACGCAGGA
This sequence comes from Rhipicephalus microplus, assembly GCF_013339725.1. Lineage (NCBI taxonomy): Eukaryota > Metazoa > Arthropoda > Arachnida > Ixodida > Ixodidae > Rhipicephalus > Rhipicephalus microplus. Next base: position 83,522 of record NW_023612041.1, on the reverse strand, counting down.
AGGAGGAAAAGGAAACAGAAACAAACACGGAAAGGTAGTAAAAAAGGCACAGTAACAGATAAATAAACAAAGAATTCAGAAACAATAAAACAGATAGAAGCTAAGGGAGAGAGAGAAAGAAATACAAAAAAGGTAGAAGAAAAAGAGAACGTGAACAAACAAAAAATGAAATTTATGAAGTAAAAAAGACAAACCTAAACAAAGAGAGCAAATACGACTTAATTCCGCTCTATCTTCATGCCTGGAACTACTAGCGTGAACCCGACTGAATTTTTCCCGCTCTTTTTCACACTGAGCAGCCCGTACTGGGAAGTCAACACATCCACCAAAATTAGCTAGACTCATTCATAATACGACGCATTATTAATTAGCGAATGATCACTGGTGATTTTGGTTTTTATTAGCATTTTTATGTAAGATTAAGCACTGGATAAGAAACTTAATCATCTTATCTAAAGTTGTCGAATGCTGCCATGCTAACATGCAAGTAATTATCACAAAAAAGCGCCAACAAGCGGTGTGACTTTAAAGAACCCCATAGGAAGCGCAAAAGAAGGTTCTGTATACCACATTCCCACAGTGAACGTTGTTAAGCAAGTATTTTTCTCGTATGTGCAATTACACTACTAAGGAAGCGGGAATGAAGCAAAAGCCGGAGAAGTGTAGCGGCAGTTCAGCAATAAAAGAGATGTCCACATATGTGGAAGCCAGGAACGCCACATAATTAACGTTCATTACCCTTCTTCTTTATAGATGAAGTAGTCCGCCGGCCTGAAACTTTGTTTCAACGTAGTCTTTATCATCACTACATACCACAACAAACACCTGCATCATCAGTTGAAGACATCAATATATATGTCATCATAACCATCATGAACATTCACGTGGCTTTTGACAGCGGCTGTAATTATACATTTTCGCCATCATCGTTCATTATCGCCATCCCCGACGCCTTAACAACGATGTTTAACGCTTTCACCCCCTCCATCACTACCACCATACCGTTTTCTTGCGACAGTTTTGATTGAAATTGTATGTCATCTACTTAATCGACGTACGTATAAACCAAGTACCTTCACTACACAACTACAAAAGGCGTATGAAGCTTAAATGAACATATTGTTTTTTCACAGCCACACGGCCACTAAGCTGGTACTACTAATATACGGCGTTCGAACAGCTTCTTAGGCAAACATGTCATGCCTGGGGATCACGCACGTGGGCGGCCCAGAAGAATCACATTTTAGAATACTTCGGCAGGTCACACTGCGACAAAACTCCTTCTGATACAAAATAAACCCTCAAATTTCTCCAACAATTTGCCAAACTATTTAAAATTGTCTATGAGTATTCAAAGTGAACTTATCAAAAATGTAGCCATAGACCTCTACAGACGACTAGAGAAGAGTGCCCTTGTTCTGTGAAGAGGTACCACTCTTTCGTTTAAGAAATTGACACGTATATAAAATGATGAAGAAATATCAAGAGTTCAAATCAATTTTAAAGCAGTGCAGTTCCCAACTCACCTCGCTACGCTAGTAAAGTTTCAACCACCTACACTTCTAAACTGCCTAATTATGAACATAACATTGACATATCTAGCATAATACCGAAACAGCTGCCATTAGTGTTTATATAATGATGTGACCGGATGACTACATTTTTTCATTTCTATATTGTATTCGTTCATTGTTCAATGTTTTGCACATTTCGAAACACTTTTGTTGGTTGTCCTTAGCTGCACGTCTTCTGTGCTGCCTTGTGTACTAGGTGGTCAGGGCCACTCAAGCTGTTCTCACAGCTTTTACCTGCCCTGTTCGTAAAATGTCGTTGTTGCGAGATTAAATTTGAATTTCAATTTCGATTTTTCAATTTACCTTTCGTTCACACATGGAATAGAAAAGATTGAGTGAGTTTCTCCATTCGCGAAAACTTTTTTGATCAAATAAAAAATGTCACTGAATTAAGAAGGGGAGTAGACAAAACCATTTTATTTATTTTGTACAGAGAACATGCTTTACTGATTTACTTTTTAATTATTATTTCCTCAAAGGTTCCGTAGAGAAACTAACATGATGGCTGGGTGACATAAAAAAGGCAGTGCCAAAAGTAATCTTTAAGATACAGCTGAGTCAGCTTCTTGAATGGCAATCTTGAGCGCGCAGAATTGCCGATGACTGCCGCCTCTTCCGGAGGCCATTCCTGTCTCGGATGACGCGCAAGAAGGAAGAATGTTGAAATGATGTGATGTGACTACATTGCGCAATCACAGCAATTGAATGACTTGCGCGGTGTCCTCGATGGACTGGTCGGATGAGCTGGTTGTCATGTGTGGCTGAATGAAAAAAAAATGTTGAATAGACAGAGCCGTGCAATGAGACGATGATGAGCGAGGGTAGGAAGCTTTAACTGGTCTTCAGGGTGGATATGCTGTCGTAAGGGAAGAAATCTGAAGCAACAAATCTGGCTGCTCTGTTCTGGACAGACTTCAGACTTTAAATATGATTACTTTGGTGGGAGTTTCAGACGGCACATGCATATTCATGTCTAGGTCAGGCAACGGTGACAGAAGCGAATAGTTTTAAGGAAGATGGGGTCATGAAAATGTTACGGCATATGTAACCAAAGGCACGGTTAGTGGAGAGAGCTATGTGACTAATGTGAAAGCCCCATCATAAGTGGTCACTTAGGTATAATAAATGGTCACTTAGGTATTTGGTGGAGTTAGTAGCAGCTATAGGACAGTTGTTTATAGTGTAAGTAGCCAACGCGTGGCTTCAATGAGAACATTGAGCCATGATTTATTCATAATATGTAACATGAACCCGGTGCTACACCACTAATGAATGCGTAAAGGTCCTGCTGTAGGTAAGAAATATCAGTAAAGTTATGTATTGGGTGGTAACAGACACGATCGCCGGCAAGAAGGTGAATGTTAAATTCAACAGAAAGTGTAACGTCGTTGATATATATAAAGAATAAGGTATGCCCGAGGACGGTATCCTGCGGCACGCTATGAAAGACTGGGGAAAGGTCATAGAAAATGTTATTACCATGCACAATTTGTTTGCTGTTTGTTAGCAATGCTTTCAACGAGTCGAAAACATGCCGGTGAAGGCATATACTCAAGACTTCTGGTACGAGACAAGAATGAGGCGGCTTTTTAAAGGTTTTTTCAAAGTTAAGAAACAGTGTATCGACTGCAGTGATACTATCTTTGTGAAGGTGTTATGATTTATGTGAAAGAAAACATTCAGCCCTTAAATTAGCGTCGCGATATTTCAACGACTGCTCATTCCAATCAAATTCCACCTAAACTTTCATCTGGTAAACATATACCGCAAAATTGGCTTCTCATTTCAAACGTATTGACATCTGAGATAGGCGTTTTTTTTTTTTTGAGAAACACCCATCTTCTAAAATTAGTTTTCTTCTAGGCTCAAAACAAAAGGAGCGAAAATACGGTTGTAAACAACGGCAATGTTTTTCCTTTCTTCGTAGTAACCTAAAGAATAAATTTAATTGGTTCTTTTTTTTTTGATGGAAGAATCATTCGCGTAAGAACGAAACAAATAGAGCACACACTACTTGCGCACATTCATTCAGCTGCACTAAAGCTGATGAGATTAAAGGGGCAAAGTTTCAAATGAGCTGTTAAAGTTGAACGCATCAAGGGATGATTTTGCCGTGTTAAAGCGGCCGTTTTTTTAATAAAACAATGCAGACGGGAGACAAACGCCGGCTAATCTTCACGTAATACACTCCTGTCTCGTGTGACTCGGTGGTAGACAAAGTGGAATTACTCCGGAAACCCAAGTAATAGAACGTTGCAAATGAAACCATGCTGCCTACCACTTCTTTCTATCCTCCTTCCGGTGTCAAAAGGAGAAGTGGTCGAACGTGCTGTTGGAAAAAGTGTGCATACTAACGATTGCTCGTAGGAGGATGTCGTAAACAGGCGCAACTTAGACCAAGGTCGTTCGGTCGCGACATCTCCCACAGAGCAGAGGTTGGTGAGTGAAGTAGCCAATGTTACTGAAAGAAAGCTTTAAAATTAGGCATGAGAAACTTGGAAGCAAACATGACGTGTAGGAGAATAAAATTACACGGTGACCTCTTTAGAATACAATAGGGAGTTGAAATGTTCTGGTTTGCACAATAAAATGATAAGGCAACATAAGACTAAATCTGCTTTTCTCGACAGGGGAGCAGCACATGGTGGCTCCCCACCGGTGAGGATGTTCTTGGAGTCGAACCGTATGTCCTGAACAAAGTTCATCGTCTGTCTGTCTATTTTCCCGTGTTATATTTGAAAACATAAACAATATCGAGGCAACAGTTTCAGCAAGCTGCAAAGTTTTCCAAAATCCGTTACGCGACAGGATACGTTTCACACGAATGACTCACGAGAAGGTATATGCAAACCGTAACCATAAGGACTGTTTACTGTACCTACGTCGAAAGTGAAGGTTTGATTAAAGTACAGTTTCTTTCGATTAGGTTATAGTATCGTGGTTACGTATTGAAATGAAATCCCCTACACGTTTTCGATAGAAGCACTATTTAACAGAGACTAAGACACTATCGGTATACTAAAGTCGTTGTGTCATCAACGTGTAATGTCTTCTGATATACGACTCACACAGCATGGCGTACTTTCTGCTTGCGCATGGCTGCCCTGTATTTACATATCGAGCTCAACTCTACAGTGAGCTCACCTTTACAGTACATTAGTTAAGCGTCATCCTCCTTTCACGTGTTCGTATAATGAAATATCGCCTAGAGTTAGAGCAAAGTGACCCAAACCTGCCACTCCCTTAATGAGGACGAGACAGTTTACAAGCCACTCAACTTTAAATGCTTGCCTATTAGGTGTTATCTCTAGTTATTTGCATAATTGTCCTTGTAAATCTTATCTTGTAATAGTTGACACGTATACATGATGTATCTCATATTAGCGCAGTCAGTGAGTCGAAAGGGGCGCTGCAGGGCCTTTTGAAACCCAGTACGCGTACATATACAAGCACACACATACATGAAGCCGTAGTGATGACATCCTATTCTGGAAATCAATCTTGACTTCAATCGGTACCTCTACGGCATGCAGCTGTTGAAATTATATCAGTGACGTGCAGACAACGAAACAGTGATTTTATTCCTCTGTATTTTATTGAAAAATTTCTGCCGCTGGCACTTGTATTTTTACACGAAATCGACAAGGTTGTTACTTCGTATATATGTTACCCTTGTCGTCACCATATAATTTTTTTTGCTTTCATTCTTCCAGAGCTCTTTTATGTGTTATGAGCATTCAGGGTAACTTTGACACAAATCTCAATCACAGCTTAATAACAAAACCAGTCATTATTACAGGAAAGCTCTTAGGAGCTCACATCTGCTGAAGTTAGTGGCGAAACTATCCAGTTTGGTGTGTGGTTTGCACACAATGTGCGCACAGCCAGCTCTGATCCGCAAAAGACGCCAAAGCCGCGAATAAAACTCGTTGCCTCGCCACTCATGAGTGATGGATGCAGTACCCTTCGGCAGGGTCATATTTCGGACGTGAGTGCGTTATCTCACGCATGCCACTGCAGTTTAGAGTTCCGTAGCAACGCACTGCCTAACCGTCAGTTATTGCTAATGACTTACGCGGGTACCGCAGCAGCTGTGGAAATGTGTCTAGTGAAGCGTGCAGTTATAGCAACCACGGCGGCCTCTGCTGCTAAGAACGGCGGGTCCGAGGCGGAAATAAAGGTAAGCCTAACACGTGTCGATGAACACAAAATATAATTGCATATTGTGTAGCTAGAACGTGCACTTGCGTTGTACCAACCATTCATTAGAAGTATGTATCAAGTTGTTCAAAATTTCACAAATAAAGCAATCGAGCGTTTTTCAGCGCCCGAAGTGGGAAGCTTCCACAAACTTTTTAAAGAGAGTCCAAAAATTTATTGCTATAAAACCCTACTTACATTTCAGGTTCTTGAAGTAAGATTGTTTTGGTTTGCACACAATGTGCGCACAGCCAGCTCTGCTCCGCAAAAGACGCCAAAGCCGCGAATAAAACTCGTTGCCTCGCCACTCATGAGTGATGGATGCAGTACCCTTCGGCAGGGTCATACTTTGGACGTGAGTGCGTTATCTCACGCATGCCACTGCAGTTTGGAGTTCAGTAGCAACGCACTGCCTAACCGTCAATTATTGCTAATGACTTACGCGGGTACCGCAGCAGCTGTGGAAATGTGTCTAGTGAAGCGTGCAGTTATAGCAACCATGGTGGCCTCTGCTGCTAAGAACGGCGGGTCCGAGGCGGAAATAAGGGTAAGGCTAACACGTGTCGACGAACACAAAATATAATTGCATATTGTGAAGCTAGAACACGCACTTTCGTTGTATCAACCATTCATTAGAATTATGTATCAAGTTGTTCAAAATTTCACAAATAAAGCACTCGAGCGTTTTTCAGCGCCTGAAGTGGGAAGCTTCCACAAACTTTTTAAAGAGAGTCCAAAAATTTATTGCTAGAAAACCCTACTTACATTTCAGGTTGTTGAAATAAGATTGTTTACGAAGGAAGCAATACAACGGCTGCATTACGGTCAGTCCTTGGCAGTTTCGAAATGTCTCGGAGAACAAAGCTACATGATTGCCATAACTTTCAGCATTGAACAAGTCAAATCGTCTTAAGTGGCCAAAGAGGCTCATTTGTTAGCAAATAATATTCGACAGTTCATTGACTTTTATTTCATTTTGATTTTATCTTCTCGGCACATGTCATACATTCATTATCCCGAATAGCCCATTATAGAAAAATTCTGATACGAGCTCTCAACTGATCTCAACGACTGTGTTCTGCAGATACCACATACCATCGAAATCGATGTTTTGCGAAGCATTTGGAGGACGGTGGTCATGGTGAGATTTTTTTAAAAATTGAGCGATATGCTACAAAATTGTGCTAAATCTATCTGAAAATTTAGCACGTACCGACATACGTTGAACAGTCACATGGATTTTGTATAACCAGCTGTTTACAGTTGCTTAACAATACCGACAACAACATGGGTATTACAAATACCAGAAACTGTAAGCTCTTATGTTGTGCTTACGTCGATGAAATTTAGTGGTTCGCATAAAACTCTAATTGAAATTACCCCACTTCACGGTTGTCTTATAGAAGTAAATATGTCGTGTGTATGAAATTCAATGACCAGAAGTGCAACCATCATGGACGTTCACGAAACATTACGGCTGCATAAAGTATCTTCTCAAAGCAGTTTATAAACCCAGCATGGCTCTGTGGTAAAATACTTGCCTAGCCAAATTCGTTGGTTTAATTTCTGCTGGGACTTTTGTAATCATTCTTTTCATTCGACGGGTGAAATCTACCGATGTTATTTTAGTGTCTATGCTCCCTATGGTCTACTTAACTTCCCCACTCAACACCATACAGTTCGTAGAGAACTGAATGGTGACGAGTGATCACAGCCTAATCATGGAGAACCGATATGTCGCATTGCTTCAGCCATTGTTTCAGCCCGAGGTGTAGCTGGAGCAACAATTGGGTCAACTTTCTCTCTTTATGCATTTTCGCCTTCATATTAGCTTCATCATAGCGAGCCTACTGGTGATGATGATGATGATGATGGTGATGATGTCTTCAAATTTGGCTTATATTTGATGAAAAATAGCAAGATTCATTTTCTCCAAATAGCGTTCAACTAATTCTCCCTCAACTCTAATGCTAAATAATAACATTCCAACATCAGAACTACAGCGTAAAATTCTGAGACTAAAACTCGAGTTTTTGCTGAAAAATAGCTTTTCATGCCTTAACCCGAAGCCTTTCATAACTCCGCTAGAAGCACGCCTATAAGGCGTCTCCATGCTGAACGCCCAACTCCTTACAGCACTAAAAGTAACCTAATTAAGTATTCATTTTTGCACGTATAATGACAGACTGGTACAACTTGCCCTGTGAACATCTGTCAAATATCGACGCTATTGTACAGTTAAGATGTTAAGCTTGTTTTAGTTAGTTTTGTTACTGTTTGTATATGCTCAGTTTAAATGCCAAGTTTTGTATTGTTTGCCTTTTTTGTTCCATGCTTACAATGTTGGTTCCCTCCTGTTATTATATAAGTTGTATTTACCATGCCCCTCCAGCTTGGGCCCTTACTTAGGCCTGCAGTGTGTTTAAATATATAAATAATTACCAAGACAGGGAGATTGGCTAAGAATAGATTACATGAGCTGATAATGTACTTTTATGATAAAAACAATGCACGTAAAACAAAAACAGTGCAATAAATAATTTTCCTCCCGTTCATACTAGATATTGTAGTCGTTATTTTAACTAAAAAGTGGACAAGATCAGAAAAAAAATTATTATATTATTAATGTTCTTTTCACCCAAAAAATTACTACACTAATGAGACACAAGTAGCTAGGTAAAATCTGATTCGTTTCGTTTCGTGCCTATTTGAGGGAGCTTCTTCTTTACGTGCTTTAGAGTTTTGTCACGTGGTATTCTTATATTTCATAGATTTTCGTCATCTCTAAAAAAAGAGTAGGTAATGAATACGCCGCCTAGTCAGATGTCCCTGATAAAGGCCTGCACGGTCTCACTGATCATTTCAATAATAGGTGTGTTAAAATTCATTTTCTTTGTTTTTCTGCTTTGTAGCAGCGCAGAGTGTGGAGGCGCACAATAACGTTGTCAAAAAGAGCTTTACAGAGCTTCGGCCTCTTTTGTTTTGCAGCGAATTCACAGCAAGGTTTGCGAAAGAACAGTATTAACAAACTGTGAAGACGAACATACAACAATCGACAAAAATATACGAGGAACAAACAGAGAATATACAACACAATGTACATAATATTCACAATAGATACACATAGGGGTGAATCCAATCAAAAGAAACTCTACATGTAAACGTCATCATCGTCATCAGCTTAACTATACGCTCACTGTAGGGCAAAGGTCTCAGCCATGTTCCGCCAAGTTACCCAGTCCTGTTCATTCTGCTGCTGCGTTATGCCTTCAGCGCTATCAATCTCATCTGCCGGCTGTATTTTCTTCTCATGAAATTCAGCGGTCGTCTTTTTTTAAAATTTAGTAAGTTACATTTTACGACCAGTGGTTAATATGCTTATGCGCTAGACACCCAGCTAATGTTCATTTTGTCTTCTTGATTTCAACTATGTTATCATTTAACCCCGTTTATAACGACCCACTCTACACAGTTCTTTTCTCTTAAAGTTACACCTATCATATTCCTCTCCATCGCTCACTGCTTCGTCCTCAGTATAAACTGGACCCCTTAAGTAAACCTCAAGGTTTCTGCTGCATAAGTAAATATAGTTAAGATGCAACTGTCATATACCTTCCTCTTGAAGGATAGCTGTGAGTGTAAATATCACGCATGTTAGTGTATTTAACCAGCAAAGGACTGTTTCACAAACTGAAGAGATTGAAACAATTATGTGCATACGATTTTTGAAGAAAAAAGAACGGTAAACAGATGACGTTTTCTACCTGGGAAAGACTTCTTCTTGAATAAATAAATTAGTATATTTAATTCACTTACCCACAATATGCTGTACCTTGCTGCCGTGTATTTGTTGAATGTCTACTGGGCTTGCTTCACGTACGTAGTTGCATGATTGGCATGATTGTTTCGACACCATGTATGTAAATTTTATTAGAGGAAATACTGCGTGTTTGAATGCCTGAATTAAAACAAGGGGAAGAGATGGAGAAAAAATAACTAGGTGTTGAAAGTACGGAACACAAAATATATGTTCATCAGATTGAAGTGCAGCAGTGACAGTATAACAATTTTAGTATAAAACGTGATCATTCATAAATCCGAATGTTACTATGTAGTAAGAAGAACATAAATAGCAGCCTAAATTCTAACAACGGCCGGGCAACACGAAAAGTCACAGTTTCACCAAAAGGGCAAAGCAATGAATGCGATGGCGACATATTCGAATTTTTCACGAAGGAAGGAACAGAAGCGCATGTGTAAGCACTCGTACGTTTAAGTGGGCATGAGTATTTATAAATTCTGATTTGTTGTAAGCTGAAATTTTGAAAAGCGCGCAAAGGAGTTCGCCGACGTATGTGGGCGAAGTAAAATGCGCCTGGTCGGTGAGTCATGCAGACATGGGCATAAAGGATATTGCTGTATGGGTTTGTTTCTTTTCTTGAATAATAGACATGGGGAAAACGCAGTTAAGAGAATTACGTGGCACACATGCGGTTTCATGCGGTTGCACGCATTTAAGGTTCTTCCCCTGCGTATCAGGCTTAAATAAGTTACGACAAACGATACAGAATCTGCAAAACTTGCATAGGACGCTGCATACCTAGCTGCGTCTCAAGAAGATTATCGGTGGATATGTGTACTTGTGCGCAAATGGTCAAGTGCAGTTCGCGACTGTGGCAGGGATGATTGCACGAAGTCAGTTTCACCGACAAGGTGGAGCGATGAATGTGATAACGACAAATTGTAATGTTATACAAAGCAAGGCTGGTCATCAACTCATTTTGATCCGATCTCACGCAGCTCTTCAAAACTCTGGTGTAAGAGAACACAGCAAAATTTCAAAAGCGAAACGACGTGAGAGTCACTGTCACTCCAACTTTTTGCCAAGTCAGCATCGTGGATGCCGCAGGTGTGTTCGCAGGCATTCGATCTTGCTGACACAGTTTCTTCTGCTCCAGCAAATGAACTGAAATTTCCACATTATAAGGCAACAACGGCGCACACACTTCCATCTCGTGCAGCTTGCTTAACTCGTAATGAATATTAGAGATAAATAAGTGAACAGGTTACTTCTACTTTCATTAAACTTCTGAAGGGTTTTTTTCAAGTAATGAATTGGCAAAAACTTGTCTCCACGAACAAATCAAGAGTAACAATTTTCGCTGCCAGCATCACCAGGAGAGATCACCTAATGGCAGCAACGTGGCTCTAAGTGGTATGTCGTCACTACCCATTAGCGTCTTGATTCATCACTCATTAGCATCCTAATTAGAGTCCTCAATTCGCGATGAACTTTATAAGTAAGGCTCTAATTGGCGAGGTCCCAATTTTTATGGTATTAAAGATTCTGCTTGTTAGTAGTGCTTTTATATGTAACATGGTATTAGTTAACTAGGTTTTAGGCGCGCAAGGCTTCATTACCGCTGTGTTATTTACTATAGTTATATTCATCACGTTTTTAGCAAGACATTTGCTCAATCAGGTCATCCTTAGCACGTTAGGTAGGTCTAGGTAAACTTGCTTTGCCTATCACCTAGTTAATTTGGTAATCAGCATGGAGCACGAAGAAGATGAAGTGTAACCGACAAAAATGTAGAGGCCTATCGTGATAATCAAGATGGCAATACACGTGGTCTTGGTGACTAGCTTTGATGGCGTGCTGTTTGGATGCGTTTACCCAGGACTAATCTCCGAGGTGACCTACTAATTCTTCTAAGGAATGTTTTGAGCACGCACTAAACACTTGTAAATCAAAATGAACAGTAAGTATTTATAAAAATATCTGTAATAAAATGATTATGACAGATTTTTGCGCTGGCGCACTTCTGCGGTGCAGTGGAATAACAAACAACATGGAAGAAGCTGCCTCCCAAATGGAAGGCACCAGCCAACTTTGTCGACATCTCTTTACGCTACACCAGATCCAATTGTGACCATTAGAACTCGGCACGCGCTAACGACTGGATTTGACGTTTTTGCGCTATTAATTCGTTCAAAAGGGCTTGTTGCCAAAGCTGCAAGAGATTCCGAGTTGCGCCAATATCGAGCCATTGTACATAGCATCAATAGAATAATGAATGAGTGCGTTAATTTACGAGTCCAAATGAAGGAACTGTATTAACCAACGAAGAAGTTAATCAGCAGCTTCTTTGTTAACTTCGAAAACTTGTTAGTGTTTTTATTCATGCATTTTTTTGTTTGCGAATCGTTCTAGCCATCTGGGTATATCTGTGCTGTCTAGCTTTTGTTCCAATTCTATCAGTGCTTCGTTCAGCAGCCTGCATCCTTTATTTACAGGAGAAAATTTTAATAAATGAGACACGCCAGTTATCTGGAGTTGCAGTTTGTCACTTGCCCATGGAGTTAAAGCGCATGCTGAAGAAGCGAGGTGGATATCGACGCTGTTTTCACCATCTACGGAGACACTTTTTTCCGATAATATTGTTTTGCTCAGCTAGGCTGACTGTTTAATTAAGAAATGCGAGATGTATTCAATTCGAAGGTTTTTATTATACTTTTTATCAATAGATTTAAAACTATAACCATCCCACTTCTACACTTTGGTAACTTTTTCAAAATATCTACATCATTTTATTGTTCAAGAAACCATGATCAAGGCCCCAGTAAAATAATCAATGTTTTTGGCCGGTAAGTGCAGCATTCGGAACATAACGTTCTCATTAGCAGTTATAAATAGGATATTATGCTCGAACAATCAATGCAAAATAGAGATATTCAATATGCATTGTAAGTATTTTCAGATCGGTCTACCTATTTTCATTCAATAAGTCACTCAGTCCGTATTCGTGTTCAATTATATTATTGAACTGGACTTCTTTACACTAAGCGCAGCAATGTTATCATGGCTTACACAGCAAGAAAAAGAGCTTCGATTTTTTTAACTATCGCGTCCTTAAAATAAGAGCTGGTAGCGTTAGCTTTCTCCGCATTGCCGCCGCAGATCCCGGTCGTATCATCGATGATGTAACCCATAGGTATTGTCCCTTTATACGATGCCAACGAATGCTCACTCTAACTCCTTATAAACGCAGAATTAGCGCAATACAATGCATTGTTTCTAAATACCAAATGAAATTACCTTCAATAACTTGCAATTAACAGCAGAATCTCAAGTGAGTGAACTTCAATGAACCCAAGTAAATTCTTGTCTCAACTTTATTGTTCAATCCGCCTTAGCTAACATATCAAAAAAGGGATCAGTGTGGCCTATGCTCCTAAACCCCACTAAATAAAAAAAATTATGCATTTCCGGCATCGCTCTGACTGATCCACATTATTTGGTGACGTTATGAATAACAGCACTTGAATAAGTAACATCCGATCAATACCTTAACATTCTGTTCAGAAATAACCTTTCATGGCATGCGCACAATGTATAGGTTACTATCAATGGCAATAGATCTATCCGTACATACGCAGAATTTTTTTCGAACCTCCTTGTAATTCAAAATATCACTCTACGAAACACCTAATAAACCGAGGCCTTAGTATTATTCTTCTGTTTGAGACCCCAGTCAAAAAACACTAGCTATCTTTTACCGTTTCAAACCCATTCAGGGCATTTCATTATTTTGAAGCCTTTATGGCAGAGCTTGCGTTGTTCTAAAGAAATCGTGCCTTGAATTGACGCATTTGAAACTTCGAAAAAAATTGCTCATCTGTCTTTTCAAACAAAAAAATCTACTAAAATAATTCACTTCAATGGAAACTTCTGTTACATCACAGTAATTCGTTCTTTAAGTTACATCGCAAGTTCGTGTGACCATACCGGTGGCCTGTGCGTGTCGCCATACCTACACATTGCCCATTTCAGAGCGAAAAAGTCACAGTTCAGCCGCGAGGGCGAACCAATGAATGCAATAGCAACAATTATGAATGTAACGCTGAGAACAGCAAGCAAATCTAAACGTGCAGTGCGCTGCTCACGCATAAACGACTAACGAAAAGAACACACAAAGGATGAGAGTGAACTAACGACGTTCACAGCTGGACACTTAACGCACTGTTTGTAAACAAAAACAACGCATGGCGTATATTCTCAGGTACAGATATGAGTGCGAACTAACAAGGGTCCCAGCTGAGACTTCAGGGTGTTTGACAAGTGCGCTCTTTTCGCAAGCGCAGCTGTCCAGTAAGCGAAGTGGTCTTTGTGCGTCTGGCAACCAAATGCGATTCTTCCGGTGTCAGCCAAAGGCTCACAATTCTCCCCCACTGCAGGATAAGTGCGCGGACAAGGACTCTCCCCTTGCGTTTCGCAGAGCACGCGTGGGAGATGAGCGCGTATCCGTGCACTGCGACGAGCTGGGTGCAGAGCTTTACGCCGAGCTGCGCCAAGCTAGGAAGCCTTCTTGTGCGCGCCGGCACCGTTTATCCGGCGCGCACATGAAGGCTCCCTAAGCCGAGCGCACTCATTGCGCCATCTCCCTTGTAATGCTGAAAACACGCTATTTTCCCCGAGGCATATACCTCAAGCTATTTTCCCCGAGATATACATAACTTACCGTTGCAATGTTGAACGAGGTGCCCAGTGGTTAACGCCGTATTCTCAGGAGCGAAAGGCCAGACGATTAATTCCGAGTGCTGAAGTATTTTTCTGGATTACTTTTCTTTCTTGCGTTTTTGATATATATATATATATATATATATATATATATATATATATATATATATATATATATATATATATATATATATATATATATATATATATATATATATGGAAGGGAAAAATGTGTATACCTAAGGGCTTGTTGTTTGTGTTTTCACACAATAATAATGAGATCTGTTATAACAAACAATATGCCGAGGAATTTATTGGGGAACGTATTAGAACCAATATGAAGAAAAAAAAGTGGGTGCAGAGATAACCTACTGTGAGCAGGAATATATATATATATATATATATATATATATATATATAATATATATATATATATATATATATATATATATATATATATATATACATATATATATATATATATATATATATATATACATATATATATATATATATATATATATATATATATATATATATATATAGTGAATGACAGTCAACGCCGACGCCAGCGGCAAAAACCAGCCAAGAGTGTTCATATAATTGCATTAGCAGTAAAGTAGGATTACATTAGAGGTAATGATGTGTCTGCCGACTATAGATTAATGCAGTTGACTCGGAGTCCTGATGCTGCAGCATGATATCCTGGCCGCTAACAAATAGACAATAACGCTTACCTGAAACGGCCAACTCATGCACCTGTAACATCATTCTAAATGTAAGCAATTTGTTTGAAAGGCATTAGGGTTAAATTATTTTTGTTTAGGCCTAATTATTGTTTATTGTTTTCCTGCTCGTGCACATCAAGTTCAGCCTTTCAAAACTAAGTTTTTTGTCATTTTTTTATCTCAACTTGACAACAACGTTTCTTTCGCGCGCGCTCACCTTCGACTTCTTCAATAAAAACCTACACACCGGAGTTCCCAGGGCTGCAAAAGAACCTGGCAGGAGGCAATGAAATCCTCAGGGCACGCAACAGAAAAGTGTACTCCTAATTACATTCCGGTTGTACAGCAGTGTATTCGGTCAATTGAGGCCTCCGCATCATCTGCTGCGAGCACACGCACGCGCAAAAGACAACACTAGTACAACAATTTGCAGGACCGTGTATATGGTTACAACAACTGCACCTAGAATGCGCCAGAGGCCGCTACACAATGGAATAAGGAGGTGTCAAGAATGAGGTGTAAACGTATCCACGATTGCAAGTGGTTTACTTGTTCAAAAACAAGCAGGTATAGGGCTGAAGGAAAGTCAGTACTGGGAGACTATAAATATATGTTTTTAGCCAATAAAAGAATAAAAATGTATTCCCAAAAATAATTTAGTTATATCATCAATACAAATAGTCGCCTCAAAATTACTTTAGAGGAACGTCCTCGGAGGACACATATTTGCATTAGAGTAGTGTTTTGAAAACGTTTGTTATACTATATATTAAACAACTTCTATGTTACAAGAAATTAAATCCAGAAAGGTAGCTCAAGAAATGTTCAGCAGTTTAAACAGAGTGTGACAGTAGCTACGCCAAGTGTCCTTTTTGGGCAAATTATGAAAACGAAACATGTGTACGGAAGTGCACACTGAAAAATTCTGAGTGAGATAAGTTTAATTATATCCGCATTAGGATACAATAATAATATTGAAATTTACGCTTGAAATATGAAAATGTCCCGAATATATTTAAAGAGCGCTAATTTCTTTGGGTGCTATTTTGACTTTTTGTGCTCTAGCCGAGTAATTTGGTATACTGTCAAACACAGTAACAATGTACCAGCAATGTTTACAATACTCTTGCTGGTTCCCAGCACTAAGTGTTTCCACCTATTACAGCTCGAGGTTGCCAGTGAGAAATTCAACACAGAAATTACAACTGCGGGTCGTAAAGGTCACCTTCGAAGGCTATGTTTTAAATGTGCGATGTCGAAAGCAAGTTTCAAACTAGATAATGACAACAAAGTAAACATCATCTACATGGTACAAGTTTGTTTCACACTAACTAACAGGGAAGAGCATTAACAATGAGTATGAAATCTTGACTGTAGTGCTATAGCCTCTTGCAACGAAGATATGGGTGTGCTTATGAGCAGCTTGATCACATTTCACTGATCCATGCTGCTGGAGTGAACGCAGAACCGTCCAGAATTGGCAGTGGAGGATGCAGCAAAAATGATGGCGCTTGATAATTTGTTGGTGAAGCAGTGGACACAAATTCCTGCAACATCAGGTCACCAAGGTGCTTGTGGCATGAACAGTCATAGTGGCACTGGCATGAGAGGCGCCAGCTGGCAGAAGAACAATAGAAGCAGTACCTGGAAGAGAATAAATAGTGTGACATTGTAACTGCTGTGTCATGACCCCATGACATGAATAATGTGACATGCTTGTCAAACACAATGCCAAAATTTTTTTTCATCAGTCATGTGTGTTCATACCCGTACACTATTGTCTGTGGGATGTGGGTATGATCTACATGTGATTCATTGCCTATGTTAACTCAGGATTACGGCAAGAATGCACTTTGGAAATCTCAGGAAACATTAGGGAAAACAGTACAACTGTACATCAGTTGACAATAATAGCAGCTTCACAACGAGTGAAAAAGTTCGATGAAAAGATACAGTTAATATCAGTCGCAGCTTCATTTCAACCTTTGAATTCCAGATGGTGTACATTGCCACACTAGTGGTTGTAAATGCTGCAGAAAGTACTAATCAGGCATGGTATAGAAGTACTGTCGAGTGTGTTAGCAATCTTGGCTATCCTTGTTTAAAACAATGTAATAAACAATATATATGTGCTCATATATGACTAAACTAGCTACAATGAAGTGCTGTTTTACCTAGCAGACATTATAATACGTGTATCATGACACCGTGGCATGCACCTGTTTTCGATTAACCTGAAGTCTGTACTCTTAAGAGCAAAGATGTGAGTGCAGGCATAATATTGTGCCATCAGCTACTCCTGAGGCATCAAAGATATTGACATATCTGGTAGGCCCATGATATGGTGACAGCTCCTAAGTGTACACAAAGATATATATCAACTTGGTAACAATTGAATCATGGAGTAAAAAAATGCAGCCAAGACAGCTTGCCATTGAATCTTTCACATTAAATCGATCTCCACTAATCATGCCATTCACTGTATTGTATTTGGATTTATCCCATGAGAATGTTTAAAAACCACACTTTTAAAGTTATCTTTGTGCCCTCTGCTGCATTGTGAATAATAATTATATTCCAGGTATAACACTAACAGAAGTAAAAAACAGCATGATTATAACGAGTGGGTGAAGTCAAATATATGCAACAAAATATGAAAGTGAGTCTATAAGGGCTTCAAAAACAGCTTGACACAAATCAGAGCCAATTTCTTGCCCTGTAATATTTCAGTTTTCTCTGAAAACAATAAGAGATTTCCACATTAGTATACAGAAGTTGGCACTATTGCAACCCATCATGTGAACCAGTTTACTATTGATAAGCTAGTAATGACCTGAAGCACATAGACTTGAGAGTGTGCAAAAAAGGCATACCTTTTTTGAATGAAGCTTCTGCTGAAATAATTGTGAGGTTTGTTTCCAATTTAAAAAATAATCGATTCTATTTCAGTCACATTATCAAGGTATAAACTCTGTTTCCAAGTAAAAAAATGAATTGATTTTTTTTTCATTAAGAACATTAGGTATGAAATCTCTTTTTTTAAGGTGGAGCTACTTAATATCAAAGAAATTAGGTAGCTCTCACCCTGAAAACTTCAAACAGAACTGAAGAGGAAGAACACAACTTTCAATCAAGCTTCACCTTAAAAGAATCAACTACCTTTATGATGAGTGCCCGCTATGGTTGAAATGTTTTTTGCACTATTCCAATCTTTGACCAGCTGTCTTTAACTGGAGATAACTCCAGCCATATAATCTGCAGAGGCTTTTAATAAACGCCAGTAGTTAGCGGTGTCTTCGTATTCTTTTTTTTTATCCGTGCGTGTAAACTTTGCTGCCACTACTCGACGGCAGGTAGCAATGCACTGTCACTTTAATAGCAGGCATTATCACTTTATTACAGCTGTATTGGTTCACGACAAGAACATATCTTTTTTCTGATTTCAATAGGTCCTTTTCTTAATTGTGGTGTCCTTGCCACTTCCAAATGTTATCGCACACGTAATAAGTTCTTGCATGTATCGGTGTCACTTATGCGTGTTGCATAAGCACACTATTTGAACTGTCAGAACATAGCTACATGTAGTTGAATCCACCCTAGTACTGTTTGGATCTAACTTTTAATGATGCACGCTTGTACTAGATAGCAAACTTTCGAAGCAAGCGTGGGCGAAATTGTTATGTTGTCTAAATGTTCCTCATGCCTGTGCAGCTAGTACACACCACATGGACGCATTGCTTCAAGGTATAAACACAGGCAAGCACCGAGTCCAGCAACCACATCAAAAAAATTTTTATCTCTTAAAATAAAAACAATTTGATTACTTTCTCTGACAGTAAACAATGAAGGATACAACTAAATGTGTTATTCACCATATTTTCACTAGGATCACCTAAATGCTAAACTTAAAACCAAACAATAAAAAACAATATCTTTGCAACTCATTCACCAGCTGCCAAAATTATTTGGCACCGTACACTTATCAAATTATTTTTGCCCACAGAAAAAAAAACTCTGATGATCAGATATTATAAACTATCATATTTCACAAAAATGCAATCTCTCTATGAATAAAATTTCACATATGGACCATATTCTTCATATACTGAAAATCCTATCATTGTTCTACACTGAAAATTTGTTCCTAACAACATTCGGGATTAACAGATATTTAAATAAAATTCCTGGGTTTTGATGTCCGAAAACCCGGATATCATTATGAAGGACACCGTAATGGAGGCCTCCGGAAATTTTCACTGTTAGGTCATCTTTAGCGTGCACTGACATTGCACAATATACGCACCTTTATCATTTATCCTCCATCAAAACGCGACTATACACTCTAAGGCAAAAGGGTGTTAAAATGGTGTGTGGTTAGTCCTATTGGGGACTAATGGGGCTGCCACAACCATTAATTCCTTTAAGGACTAACACCACCGGGTCTAACAGTTAGTCCCTTGAGGGGACTAACTGTTAGACCCGGTGCATTCAGTCTACACATTTACACCTTAGTGAGTTACCGTTAGTCCCACAGTTACCTCAAAGAACTAACATTTATGCCTCAGGTTTGCACCTTATAGAGAAACTTAATCTCCACATTTACACCTTACCGGGAAACCGTCAGTCCTCACAGTTGAACCTTGCTGGACAAATGGTTGATCCACTCAAGTACTCCAATCGGATGAACTTTTTGTCCCCAGTTCGAACATTGTTTTTTGTTTATTTTCCGCCAGGCCTAATGCTTTTTCGCCTGTTTTTATGCGCAGTGAGCAACAAATTCCGCAGAAAAGAACACGTGAAAAAGTAGCTAGCCACCTATGTGTAACTGCTTTCACAGCCACAGCAACAACGAAAAACAAAAGTGAGACATCAAAATATTTTATTTTTCTACATACACATGAAGTTTCTCCATTCTTTTAAGTGAATTCAAGGTGAAGTGTACAACTCCAGTCTCGTTGTCAAATCTTGTTCACTCCTTGGGGAGCTCCTCCAACGGAAGCGATAGATGACAGGCATTGCAGACACCAGTGCACGCAGCCTCCTGCCTGTTGTGTTCCCACGACAGCACGTACAGTAATATAGTAAAAATAGTTAGGCACACGTCAAAGATGATGAGGATGCACGCATATGAGAAGTACATGCACGTAAATAATATAAATACAAGCGTTAAAATATGACACACAAATAACTTTACCTTCACATCTGCATGTTAATTAATATAAATACAAGCGTTAAAATATGACACACAAATAACTTTACCTTCACATCTCGCACAGCCCTTCTGAAGCTGCTCTGACGAAAGAGATGAATTACGGGCATCGCAGACGCCAGCGCACAGTCTTCAGTACGATGTGTGCCACGGCTGCACAATAAGTATGTAATATGATTGATTTGATTGATATGTGGGGTTTAACGTCCCAAACCACCATATGATTATAAGAGACGCCGTAGTGGAGGACTCCGGAAATTTCGACCACCTGGGGTTCTTTAACGTGCGCCCAAATCTGAGCACACTGGCCTACAAAATTTCCGCCTCCATCGGAAATGCTGCCGCCGCAGCCGGGATTTGAACCTGCGACATGCGGGTCAGCATCCGAGTACCTTAGCCACTAGACCACCGCGGCGGGGCAATAAAAATGTAAAATAGTGAGTCACACGTGACAGAGGATGAATACAAATGCATTTGAGAAATACGTGCAAGGTGAAGTGAAAACATATGTGAGATTTGACACGCTAATGATTTATTTCACTGCGATGTCGCACATCGTCAAATACTCATTTTGATCTCCGTAGCGCAACAGCTTAGGAGCGGCGGCCGCAGTCACAACTCCGCGAACCACCGTGCCGCTAACAAGTCAGCGAATCTTAAGTCAGCGAAGTCGTTCAGCTCGAGCAAGCGAACGCGAGACCAAACACGGCACTGAGTGCGGAGTGTCTGCCGCCAGCGAACTTCGAACAGGAGAGCGAGCGTACGCTTGGCCACCGCCACGAACAGCGCCGAGCTGGTTTGGAGATAATGCCGAAGAAATCGACGGTATTGCGGCCCTTTTCCACAAACTCGAGCGAGTGCAGCGAGGAAACGTGAGTCCTCCGCCGCAGCCAGCGGACGGCTCCGAGCTGTTTGCAACCGACTGGCGGGAAAGCCAACTGTAATGGCGACCAATATTCAGTGAGTTCCGACGCTATCGAAAGCCCCGCCAGCCCATGCTGGTGCAGTTACAGCGCGCGACACCATACAACCATGCTTTTTACGAGAACTTGCAACGTGTTTTCGACGACTCCCAACACAGCGACGAGGTCTCATTCCAATATCGTCAGCACGGAGCTCATCGCGGCGATGAATACAGGCGAGCACTCGATGAGCGAGCGTACAGGAGACCGACGGCAATGGCGGACTGAAGCACAGATGAACTGAAGACGCCGAAGCTGACCTTTACGATGCATTTCATGCGTGCGATATACAACACAATCGAGCCCGTTGCCGGCAAGCGCGATCTGTATCGCACACGCGACAAGTAGAGTGGAATAAAGAATGATAACCTACTTGCCTTAGATTGCAGCGCTGTTTTCTGCCCTGAGTCGGACTGAAGTAAATATTGGATAGGCCTGTTCTTCTCGGCTGCCATATTGGCCTTCCCAATTTTTACTGTCGTGTGTTGGTCGTGGCTATCTTGAAGCCAGAGATATACAGCGCGGCGTGGTGACCTGTCGAGGCTTGCTCCAGACTTCATGGGTGCAGCGAAACGCTAAAGCAGCAGCTTACGCTGATCCAGGCGTACACACAAGCACCAGGTCGTAATTCTTAGATCGTCGAATCTGGGCGGCCGTGGTTGAGCACTCCGAGCGCGACCCTACGCGACCACCACCGGCAAAAAAAGGGGAAACACTGAGCCAGCAGAGGAGGAGAAGGACATGTGTTCTGTGGAGAAGGAGGGTGTCACCTTGGCTACACTTTTCGCGCTGCCTGCAAAGCCCGGGCGGTTCATCCCAGTGGAAACTAAGTGGTTTCGCGCCGCACGCTTCCCTCTGTGGTTGCTCCTCAATGGTCTATCCGTTCATCGCTCGCGCCTATTGGGCTCCGTTACTCCTTTTTTGGGTAATTTCGCCTTAGAGTACCACGGCCGGCATCGAACGCGCGGTCAGCAGCCAACCACCGTAACCACTATACCACCACGGCGGACGAAGCACACTCTTTTTATTATTTTTAGGGCGAATCTTGTTATAGCGGCACCCGTTCATTCCTCGTAGCCGTTGTAGTATGTAACAAGTTTAACATTTTGACCTCCAAGGTGGTGCCGTTGAGAGATTTCTTCTGTGCGTTGTTGAACAGAACAGAACGTATATTGGGGCTTAAAGAACAACATACATTAAATGCCACAGCCCGCACCACCGAGGTATAACAGGCCTAATTCAATGGAAATAAAATGAATAGGGCTTCCGCCAAAGGGTTGATTTATAAGTAGAAAGGAGATGAGAGGGGAGGAAGGAAAGAGGGAAAAGGAAAAAAAGAGAAAAAGTGACATACTATCTAGCGCCATCCTGGCCACGGGAACAGGCCGATTCAATCCACGGGATTTATTTTCATTTTTCATTAAGATATGTGGTTTTACAATAATTTTGTTCTTGTGCCTTGTATCTTGACTAACATTTCTTCTTCTTGGGCTTCTCGGGTCTTGTGTGCGGATCTTCCTTCTCCTTCTTTTCGCCAGCTCCACGGGTTGACCTTTGTTCTCAATTATTCCTCCTGCTTGAGAAAAGACTATTAGTTACATGTTATTCACTCTTTTGAGATACCGTGTTTGTTCGCCGTATGGTTTCTCCATTTATCTGTTTAAAGCCTTCTTAATTGTTTGTGTTCTGTGAACCTCGATATTTATTTGGAACTTTAAGAGTCTGGTTGGGTAGTGAATGAGGAATTGACTGGCTATTTATATACGTTGTCCTGTTACCTAATAGCTGTCAAGTCATGCGGCTTTGAGCTAGACCTTTTCCATCGTTGCTTCCTGCATTTATGTTGTCAATGTTTCCCTTGTCCTATTCTCCTTTTTTATTTTTATTCTTTTCCCCTCGTCTCTTGTGTAGTAATATTTGCTTACCTGGAGATCTTGGTGGGCCCAAAGCATTGTTAATTTCGGAGTCTATTTAAGAAGTTGCTTTCTAGCTGCTTCACCTCCTTAGACTCATCTTTATTCTTTAACTCTATTTATTGTTTTTTTATGCTTTCTTAAATCTTATTTTAGTTTTGATGATGGTACTCAATGGGTATGGGATGTCCGAATGCATCTTCCTTGCCAATTCTCTTATTTTGATTCTTGGTCGTGTTCATCCGTCACCCAAACATGCCAGCCGGGGGTGACTCCGCATCCTCCACTCCATTGTTCCTGGGTGGTTATTGTTTCAGGTCTAGGATTAGAAATTAGGAAGCCCTCATTGCGTTGAAC
Organism: Rhipicephalus microplus; assembly: GCF_013339725.1. NCBI lineage: Eukaryota > Metazoa > Arthropoda > Arachnida > Ixodida > Ixodidae > Rhipicephalus > Rhipicephalus microplus. The sequence goes on along the minus strand of NW_023612041.1, from coordinate 60,058 downwards.
TTAGTCACGCTTTATGGGGTCTATTGTATTTGATAGCCTGAGGCTGTGCTTTATGTCCAAACTCCAGAATGAATGTCCTTTTATTGTTCCTGGGTTTTGTGCTGACTTCTTCGATGTTTGCGTAGGTCTGGGATCAAAGGGTGGACCTAAGGTCCTCGATCTACCATCGACCTTCGCTTTGTAGAAATGGTGGTTCGGGTCTAGGATCATAGTAGGACAATTTGTTCAGATCTACTATCGGCCCGATATATCTGAAAGTGGACTTGGCACTCGTCTGATCATTTTAGACTGATGGACTTGTGAGGTGGACTTGGTCCAGTGGTTCGGAAGCACCGTTAACCCCTCCCAGCGACGAAATTGAATCACGGATTTGATTGTGTTAAAGTTTGCCGATGTAGTTTATCTTTTGATCTCATTGAGTACCCTTGTTATAATTATGCATGTAAAACTTTTTCGTTGATAGTTTTAACTATGTCCTTTATGATTTCTATGCCCTCTAAGTCCCCAATGATCTCCGGTTTGGCTTTGTTTTGATTAGTGTATTTCTTCTTCAGTGCGGTAATTTCTTGTTTTACTGTTTTCCATGAGTCCAAGTATTGGTCAAATGTTTGAGCCTCTTCTCCGCATATACATCTGTTGCTGCAAGTTATTCTGAACCTCTTGAAGTAGAAAGAAAACCTACCATGCCCAGTGACAGCCTGTGTTAGCCAATAATCAAGTGGAAAGGTTTTGGGGATAAGTTTGGTGTTTTTGATCCACTGATATTGTTAGGGGAATAAATTATACACTGGTGAGCAAATGCGTACTGGCGAATATACTGGCGAGCTAATGCGTACAACGTTGCTGCAGTCCGAGCACGTTCACGTTCAGCACTTCGCCGTCGTCATCCTCAGGCATCTACTTAGCCCGTGACATTACCCGCCGGCGGCAGAAGCACCGTCCCGGTGCAATCAATTCTTGAGGCGTGAGTAATATGGTTTAAGCCGTGAATCGTGTACTATATCGGTGGGGACTGAAGCTGGTACTGACGTGGTATGGAGTGGAGCTATCTAATAGGTCACGCTGGTGACTTTGCGTATGACGCGGTAGGGGCCAACGTAACGGTACATCAGGTTTTCGCAGAGACCAACACGACGTGATGGTAACCACAGCAAGACGAGCGACCCCGGAGAGTACTGTACGTCGCGGCGCCGGCGATCGTAAGCACTCTTTTGGTTAAGCTGCGAGGCACATAAACGATCCCGGGCGACTTGGCGGGCGATGTCAGCTCAGGCCAGGGCATCACGAGCATAAGCAGTCGATGAGGGGGCATCATATTGGAGCATGGTGTCCATGGGCAAAGGCAGGTCATAACCAAATAGTAGGTAAAAAGGTGAAAATCCAGCTGTATCATGACGTGAACTGTTGTATGCGAAGGTAACGAAAGGTAAGTGGATGTCCCAATCTTTGTGATCCTTGGAGACGTACATCACTAACATATTCGTCAGGGTACGGTTGAGGCGTTCCGTGAGGCCGTTGGTTTGCGAATGGTATGCTGTAGTGAACTTGTGGTGTGTAGAGCAGGATTGCAGGAGCTCGTCGACTACTTTAGATAGAAAACAGCTGCCGCGGTCGGTGATCAACTGACGAGAAACACCATGACGCAGAATAATGTCATGAAGAAGGAAATCGGCTACATCAGTAGCGCAGCTGGTGGGGAGGGGGCGTGTAACGGCATACCGCGTTGCGTAGTCGGTAGCAATAGGAATTCACTCATTACCGGTGACCGACACGGGAAAAGGTCCTAGAAGAACGAGGCCGACTCGGAAAAATGGCTCATCTGGTACTTCAACGGGCTGGAGGGTACCAGAAGGTCTCAGAGCAGGTGTCTTGCGGCGCTGGCAGAGGTAGCATGCCGCAACGTACTGTCGCACAGAACGGTAGAGGCCAGGCCAAAAGAATCAGCGGCGATTGCGCTCATATGTGCGTGACACCCCTATTTGTCCAGCGGAGGGGGCATCATGCAGCTGGGCCAAAACGTCTGAGCGAAGATGCACAGGAACAACGAGTAAAAGCTCAGCACCATCAGGGCGGGCGTTGTAGAGGTGCAAGATGTCATTGTGAAGAACGAACAGTTGTAAGCAGTGGTCAGGGTGGGGAGAGTGCAGACCATTGTTAATAGCACGCAAAGAGGGGTCGCGGCGTTGTTCAGCAGCTATGTCGGTGAAGTCGGTAATTGAAAGAACGAGGGCCTCTTGTTCATCTTCCCTCGTGTCAGGGGGATCGACTGGGTAACGAGACAAGCAGTCGGCATCCTTGTGAAGTTGTCCGGATTTATAGGATACGGAAAAAGTGTACTCTTGTAAGCGCAGCGCCCAGCGACCAAGGCGTCCCGTAGGGTACTTGAGTGAGGAGAGCCAGCAAAGCGCATGGTGGTCCGTAATAACTGAGACTGGTCGGACATACAGGTACGGTCGGAATTTCGCAATGGCCCAGACGAGAGCTAAGCACTCGCGTTCTGTGATGGAATAGTTTTGTTCCGAGTTCGACAACAGTCGACTTGCATACGCGACGACGCGGTGCATGCCTTGTTGCCACTGCGCCAGCACTGCGCCTATGCCGTGGCCACTGGCGTCAGTACGAAACTCCGTGGCGGCAGATGGGTCGAAGTGTGCTAGGACTGGTGGATTGGTGAGAATGTCAACGAGCGACGAGAAGGCGTTTGCTTTCTGTTGGCCCCAGGTGAATGCATCATCCGTTTTGAGGAGGCAGGTTAGAGGACGGGCTACTTCAGCAAACTTCTCGACAAAACGACGGAAATAGGAGCACAGTTCCAGAAAACTTCGGACGTCCTTGGCTGAGCGGAGTGTGGGGAAGTCGCGAACTGCTCGGACTTTTGCAGGGTCTGGTTGAACGCCCGCAGCGTTAACAAGATGGCCGAGTACGCAGATTTGGCGTTGCCCAAAGCGGCATTTGGACGAGTTAAGTTGCGAGTTGGCACGTCGAAAAACATCAAGCACTGTGGACAGACGGGTAAGATGGTCGTCGAAAGTAGTCGAAAAAACAATAACGTCGTCAAGATAGCAGAGGCAGATGGTCCACTTCATGCCTCGAAGGAGAGAGTCCATCATGCGCTCAAATGTCGCGGGGGCATTGCATAATCCAAAAGGCATCATCTTGAACTGATAAAGTCCATCAGGAGTCACGAAGGCCATCTTCTCTCTGTCTTTGTCGTTCACAGCGATCTGCCAGTAGCCTGAGCGAAGGTCTATTGAGGAGAAAAATTTAGCACCGTGCAAGTAATCGAGTGCATCATCTATGCGCGGTAGGGGATAGACATCTTTCTTGGTAATATGATTGAAATGGCGGTAATCAATACAGAATCTCCAGCTATTGTCCTTCTTTTTAACAAGTACAACGGGTGAGGACCAGAGACTAGATGAGGGTTCGATTATGCCCTTATCAAGCATTTTATCGACTTCTCGCTGTATAATAGCACGCTCCGGGGCCGACACATGGTAGGGTCGTCGGCGAATGGGTCGAGCGTCACCGGTGTCGATGCGATGGGTTACCACGGATGTCTGGCCCAAATTACGGTCGCCGAAGTCAAAGATGTCCTGAAAAGAAGCAAGCACACGGCAGAAAGCAGAGACTTGTTCAGAGGTGAGCTTGTCAGATAGCATTGGCTTGAAAAGGTCGAAACAGGAGCGTGACGAGAGCGACGTTGATGCGAAATCGGGTAGTGAATCGGTGGTTAGGGTGGAAACTGTGTGGTCGACCAGTGTTGTCAGATGCGCAAGTGACATGCCACGAGGATTAACTTGCGCTGAGAAGCCGAAATTGAGGACGGGAAATGAAGTTCGGTTGTCCTTAACGGTAACCACCGTGTTGGGGAGTGCAACATTGCGTGTCATGGCCACGTCAGAAATCGGGGCAGCAACATAATCACCATTGGGTACTGGAGGATATGGCGAGAGTTGGACTTGGACTGCGGCTTGCGGCGGAAGTCTGAGGAAATCGACAGAGCGTAGACGAGGTGGGCTGGTAGAGACGGTCTCTGAGAAGGATGGTACTTCGAGCCGAAGAAGACCTTTGGAACAGTCTATGAGCGCAGCGTGTGAAGTCAGAAAGTCGAGTTCAAGGATGAGGTCATGAGGGCAATTTTCCAGTACAGCGAACAGAACTGAAGTTTGATGCTAAGAAATCTTTAATCGCGCAGTGCATATTCCAAGAACAGGAGGAGTACTCCCATCCGCTGTACGAACGGTAGGTGCAATCGCAGGTGTCAGAACTTTTTGGAGGTGGTGGCGGAGGTCTGAGCTCATCACAGATATTTGTGCACCGGTATCAATAAGAGCAGTTACAGGTAAACCATCAACGAGAATTGTAAGAAGGTCGCACCGCTAGTCGGAAGTAATCAGAGGATTTGCAGTCCGAGTCGTGTATGCAGCGTCACCTCCGGGGGCTGCAGCGGCTAGTTTTCCGAGTGACCGTCGTAGGGAGACCGAGAACGGCGGGGTTGGGGCGAGCGGGACTGACGACGCACGGGCGATGGTGAGCGGCTGGTCCGACGTTCTGGATTACGCTCTGCACCTGTCTCAGCACGGTAGGACGGGGCATAAGGTGCACGTTCAGAGCGAGGCCGCCAATCATAGAAGCTCGGTCGAGGTGATGAGGTCCAACGGCTGCGGCAATGGCGAGCGATGTGTCCTATCCGATGGCACGTGAAACATATGGGCTGATCATCATGAGTGCGCCATTCAGCTGGGTTTCGTCATGGCGCGAACGTGTGGTTCGGAGTGGCAGCCGCAACGACTGGAGCCGAGCTGGAAGTAGCAGGGGCATTTTGATGAGGTGGCGAAATGCCCATATTCGCGATCTCTTGACGAACCACGGCCTGTATCATTGAAACAGCATCGAGGTTGTGTCCTGGCGCGCTAACGCTAGACATGGGAGCCATAGCCTCGAGTTCCCGACGGACAATTCTGGGGACGTTTTCTGGCGCTAGTGGTTGATTTAGTGTGGGAATATCTTCGCAAGAGGACGTAGCCGCCGTGTAGGGAAGGCGGTCAAATCGGTGAACTATGCGCCTACTTTTTGCCTGTTCGAAGCGACGACATGCTTCGGTGACCGACTCCATCGTCGAGGAGTCCTTGCACAGGAGAAAATTGAAGGTGTCATCGGCAATTCTTTTCAGGATGTGTCCGACTTTGTCCTCGTCAAGCATGTCCTTGTCGACCTTGCGGCACAAAGCCAACACGTCCTGGATGTACGCGATGTACGGCTCTGTGGATGTCTGGGCACGAGTCGCAAGCTCTTTCTTTGCGGTCACTTGACGTCCGATGGGTTTCCCAAATAGATAGCGCAACTTCTGCTTTTAGACGTCCCAGCAAGTCAACTCTTCTTGATGTGTCTCGTACCAGAGTTTTGCCATGCCATGCAAGTAGAAGATAATGTTCGCCAACATAAGCGTCGGATCCCAATGGTTGCTGCTGCTGACGCGCTCATATACAACCAGCCAGTCGTCGACGTCTATGGCACTGGTGCCGTTGAATGGGCCTGGGTCACGAGGTTGCACCACAATGATCGGCTGCGGCGCTGACGCATCTTGTTGACATTGAGTAGCCTGGTCAGTCATCGTGGTAGCTGCAATGCGCCGTCCGCTGCGAAGATCCAGTTCGTTGGGCTGTATAGCGAGTGGTACCCAGCACCTCCACCAATGATGTTACGGGAAATAAAGTATACACTGGCGAGCAAATGCGTACTGGCGAATATACTGGCGAGCTAATGCGTACAACGCTGCTGCAGTCCGAGCACGTTCACGTTCAGCACTTCGTCGTCGTCATCCTCAGGCATCTACTTAGCCCGTGAAAATATGTGTATGAATGCTTCCCTTCCAGGTTCCAGTATTGGTTCCATTGCTCTGAGCATTGTCTGCGCAATTCCTGTTTAATGAAACATTTTGACATAGGGATATCATAATCGGTACCCTCTTCAGTGGCCTCTTTGGCCAGTTGATCCACCAATTTGTTTCCTGAGATTCCCTTATGTGCTTTCGTATATACCAATGTTATTTTGAATTCTGCCAATTGATTTATTTAGTAATCTGAATTTGTGGATAAATGGGTTGGTGTTGTTTGGGTTCTTCAACGCTTCTAATGTTGATAAGGTATCCGTTACTATTTGATATATAATTTGTTGTTCCATTCTACTTAATTCGTTTAATGCCTCTATTATGGCGACTGTTTCAGCTTGAAAGTTGTTGGAATATTCTGGCAGTTTCATCTGCTTATAATTTATGGCGTTACCACCGCTGTCAATAATAACGTATGCTGCACCGCATTTGTTTTCCTGTTGCGACCCATCCGTATAAACGCTGTAGTCCGCTACTTCAATTGTCTTAACGTAGTCATATTTTGTTTTCTTTGCTGGGCGTATTCTTGAACTCCGAATTTTGGTGGCATTTTTTCCTTCTTTCCGAATTCCTTATTCTCAAAGACGAATTTTCGGTGTGCGTTTAGGATATTAAACGATCTATTTTCTCTTTCTATCGTGAGATGTATAGGGGGAATGTTGCAGATAATATTTAATGATGCGTTGAAAACAGTGTGGAATGCCTTAGCTATTTTTGAAAAAGGGATCTTCTGAATCGCTTTGAGTTGCTTCAACTTTTCCGTATTCTTCTTGTTGCGTTCACATGCTGGGGGGAAATATATTTGTGCTCCGTAAACTATCATTATTTCTATGCTCCCAAAGTAAACTTGCCTTAAATGCTTGGGAGTCATACCCCAATCCGTCTCCGTGAACTTTCCTAGTGCTGTAGTGATTTTCCGAACCTTTTGCTTTACCGCTTTAAGATGTGGAATGAATGACAATATATTATCGAATATTACTCCTAAGATTTTGGTAAGTTGTACTCTTTTAATTGGGTTACCGTTTATTCTAATGACAGGTGGTCGAACAATAAAAATAGTGCTCAATGTACATGCCAATGGCTGCTGATTGGAAATGAGAGTCAGGAGCATTCGGCTTTTAGTTAACGCGCACGCTGTTGTCCCCATTAGCAGCCATTGGCATGTACATTAAGCACTATCTGACAAGAAAGGGTTACTACGTTATACTCGCTTGGTGTAACCTTCTTAGTTAGAGAAAGGTTCAAAGAGCGTTGATCCGCAGTGCCATGAATACAATGAGCTAGTATATACCATGAATGAACTCGAGGTAGTTAAAGGCCGTAAGAAAGTAAAAGCCGAATTCTCCCGTCTCTCATTTCCCATTAGCAGCCATTGGCATGTACATTGAGCACTATCTGACAGGAAAAGGTTGCTACGTTATACTCGCTGGGCGTAACCTCCATAATTTTAGAAAGGTTTAGCGAGCGTTGGACCGCAGTGCCATGAACTAGTATATACCATGAACTCGAGGTGGTTTAAGGTGGGAAGTAGACACGAAGCGCAAGCCGTAAAAAAGTGTGCTTGTGCCACCTCTAGTTTAGTCCTTAGCATGTCCGCTGGAAGGCGGTGCTTCTATATGGGGAATGTATGATGAAAGGATGCGAGATGCTGGTACTTGGAGTGTTGAATAGATGGACGAACGTACACACATACAGATGGATGGACGTATGAACGGACGCAGGGGCGGATGCCTGGACGAACGCAGGGATGGACCCACGAACAGATGCACGCACGGACGGGCAGATGGATGCAACATAGACGGACGCATGAACGGGCAGAAGCAAGAACGAATGGACGGACGAATGCTTCGCCCCACTCTCCATCATTCACTCCATGGATATGCTACCAATTTTTTGGAACGCAGTTTACGAGTAATGGTTTCTAGCTGTCCAGAAGGATTCACATGCCACTTTACATTTCTTGAGTTAGAGTTCTCTCTGATTGTTCGCACCTCGGTGCTACCTGCCTTCAGCCACATTTTCTTAGACAACGCAGAGGATATGAACTTCGGCCGGACGGGGAGAACACGCGTGTATGCAGCAGCACGCCCAGGTTTCACACTAGATATCGCCTCGTCTTTCCGCGCAGCGGCGTACCAGAGCGTAAATAAAACGCCGCCAGCATAAAGGGAGGCGCACACAATAAACGGCTGCACTTTGGCGTTGACAAGCCCGAACACTGTTGGCATAGAAAATGCAACTGCTGTGTACAAATAATCAGAGCGCAATGAAAATGTCATGCTCGAAATGTAAACACGACCAACACAGTCAACCGGCTATTTCCGTAAATGCTGTATTTTCTGCTCTCAGTACGTACTCCGTCTCAGAAAAAGCATGCATGATACAAGCCGCACGAAGCCGACATCGACAAAGGAGCACTGCGTTTATGGCCTCGACTTTACTCGAAGAGGCCCAAAAGGTGATATTGGTAGGTACTACATGACACAGATCATTAGTGGCACGAGCTGTAACCCAAACGGCGCGTAAATGAGAAGTTAGGCACTCACCTCCAAGATGCAGACCAGATAAAAAGCAACCCCAGCTGGGTCCCGTTCCATGTGTGCGTCCTGGCCTTTGAGGAGTGTAGTCGGGCTAGTGACTAGAGTAGTGACAGCCGACGGATGAGTGACGATGGCGGTGCGCCTGATGGGGTTTAATGGTTCCTCTTTGCGCGATGCCCACCTAAACCACCATTTGGGAACAAATGTAGCCTCGTAGAATGAAAGCGGGGCAGTACACGTCGCTGCGATGAATGCACTGATGGTATGTGATGGCCATATTAGTATAAATTTCTGACGGTCATCCGTTTTGCAAATAATTACTTTCGTCAATTTTTTGTTGACGAAGGAGACATTTGTTTGCGCTCTATTCAGTAAAATCTTATTGGTAACGTGTGCTGTATTTATGATATTCGCGAAGTGGTGAAGTCTGTGATTCTTAAACGTGCGCTGTATCCTTGATGTTGGCGAAGGGGGGGGGGTTTATTTCCTGGAAACCATGTCCGCTCTTCTGTCCGTAAATACGTGCAATTTTTCGCAGTGTAGCGTGAAGGGATTTCAGGTTAGGGTACGTGTCGGTGTGCAGTAGTCTGAGCGTAAGGGCCTGTGGCCTATTAATTTTTGGATCAGGGAGAGGATATAGTCTTTGTGCGGGGTAAAAATGTTTTGTTATTTCGTTGTACGTGGCAGGCGCGTCCCTGTTTTCCGCAACCCCGTTGGCCCCGAATCGTTGCCCGGATCCGGCGCGGTCGGTTAACGCGCGCGCGGTCTCTTGGGCAGACTCGTTGAGGTTGGGGTGAGGTCCTTAGACCTGTCCAACATGAGCACGAAACCAGATCAGTACGTGGTGCTTGATACAGTCGCGACCGCCACTCTGCAGCACGCGCAGGGCATTCTTGGAGGTTCCCAACTATTTTATTAGTAAGGAACAACAATATACAACAATTACACGATAACAATGCAAAAGAATTATTATCATTCATTGGTATACTATGGATGAATTTTTGGTACAAAATAATAGCGCCAGATGATGACGCGGTGTTTATGGTTTCCACCAGAGTAGTTTGTGACTGTCTTTCGGAGGTCGAAGCTGATGCCACAGCCCTACCGCTTATCATGGAGCTTTATGGACAAGGGTTGTGACCCGTATAAAAATGGGTTGTTTGATGCTTCGTTATGGTTGGCTTTGTTGTACACAAACTGTGCGAGCTTTCCACTCTTCGTTATTCCTTCTTCCAATTCGGCTGTTTCAGAGAATACGTTATTATGGTTCCCAGTTTACACGCAATGACAAGTCTCGCTTATTACAGCGAAAGGTGTGACAAGAAGCGAACGCCGCGTGCGCCGAAGTTGTCCGAAGGTTCCCGGAACCACTATCGTGACCAGCAAAACAAGTAATAAAGTAAATAAAGAATATAACAAGTACACCAATAACATCACGGGCTTAATAAAATTAGACCTCGGGTTCTCTGTATGCCAGCCGAGTATTCTACCACTTAGTCACGTCGCTGTTTGGAACTCCCATGCAAATTGACCATAAGGAGGGTTCAAGTGGAGAAATAATGCACATTACGTGCGTAATAAAGCGCTTTAGATCACCAAAGGAACAAACAGGCGTTGCACATTGCGAATCGCGCATCGGGTGGGTCGTCTAATGGTATAACCAATTACAATAGCACAAAGCATAATTCCTCATTGTCGTCAGTAACAGCAACAAAAAAATTTGCTATATTTCTGGCAAGAGTTGTGGTTTTCACGCTTCACCGGAGAATGACCAAGCATAGCATAGTGAATGCCTGAACAAAGATGCCGACAATTTATGGCATATTGGTTGCTGCAGTTACCCGAATAGTGTTTAAAAAGTCTCTGCAAGCCCACTCTTCTAGCTTTCGCTATGACTGTGTTGCACGTTCCACGCATGCCTGGGGTTTCATTTTGTTTTTACAGACAGGGACCAATTGTGGTGAGCCGCAAACAAAAGCAAAGGTAAGAAAGGAAATATTTGACATTAATATATTGTTCCAACTCCGGTTGTGAATGGTTGTCATCATTCAATTAAGAAAACTTGTGTGCTAAGGGCAACTCGATATTTGCACGACGGCACAAAGCATATACTGGGAGAAAAGAATAAGAACTGGTAAGACCAGAAGATATTGTGTTGGAAAACCGGAGTCTGGAAAGGAACGCCAGAGAAACGCAGTAAGAATTAATGACATGGATTTGCGGCCGCCACTCCAGTTGTGCTGTGCTTTGGTCTTAGCTGACCACACTGCATAAACCAACTTAGTTTTCTTTGTATTTTCTAACTCGTAGTTTTATTTTTATGCCTTTTTGGTCACACGGGTACCTTTGCCACGTGATTTGATCAGCTCTCTTGACGTTCTACATGCCATAGTTGTGGAAATGGTCGGAAAGTTATTCAAAATGGCGTGGTGCAGAAATCAGAATAAATGTGTTTAGGGCACGATTCTTTTGCTGTATTCGACAAATGCATTGATACGTGGCACTAAAACAACTTTTTTCTTAGCGCAGCACATTCCAGAGTTTCGAACGGTGCCTGGTTTTCAACACTACACCGCCCCATCTACGCTAGCGGGATTGACGCAGGTTATTCGACTTCTTTCTTGTTGACATCGCGAGTCAAATGCATTCATATCCAAAGTAAAATTTCATGTATTGCACTGCAAATCTGAGCATCTCGGTAAGAATAAAATTGGTAAGACCAGACTCTTGCTAATTGGCACTTCACAACGATGGAGAAAAGGAGATGTTAGCAATATTGTATTTTTGTATGGCAGTGTGCTGCATCTATAGTTACCTCTTATTAGGTCGACCATCAGATTCGCAGCCCAAATTGAATTGTGACCTTTAAATGTTGGCTAGCCTTCAGGGTTCAGTCAGTGTTGTGTAGAAGTTGTCGATTTCTCATGCATGCGGCTGTAACAAATATGTAGCGCCTTCTACGTGCCTAAATAACGTGTGCTAGCAGAGTATTCATCTGATGTAATGATTTATCTGTTTAATATGCAACTAAATAGAGCAGACCGACAATTGAGACAAGAAAATCAAATGTAGAATATTTATGTCTTTTCAACTCTATTGAATTGACTATAACTGAAATATAAATAAAACAAAGTGGGCTAAAAGTTACGCCTTCTCTCTTTGGATCATAGCGTGGACTTCGCACCAGCAGGGTTAGGGGCTAACACAGTCTGTGCACTTTTATTGGTCACTCACCACCTCGGGTGAAGATTACATGCCCCCTGTCACCTCGCGGCAAAAAACTGCATTACACGCTCATCACCGGGGCTTTGAGTGGCACTGGCTAACAATCCCAGCACACACAAAAACGTCAAAGAACAGGGAGCAGTGGAGTGTCCTCCATTGTAGTTGAAACTGTAGAGCATAAGATTTCAATGTAGTTAGTAAGGATCCCACCGACGAAAAGGGTACTTTCCCTTCCACTTCAATTGGTTTTACGTTAAGAACCATGATGAATACAGTGAAGAATTCACAATCAATATACCTTGTGCTTTCCTTGGCTTAATAATAACATTGGTTTTCAGGTACTAGTCTTCGTATTTAAGCACTTTGTACAAAAAACAATGAATATGCGATGTCGGTGTTGTACACCTGTTCTATTTGTTTTGCTTGCATTATCGATCACTCTCAAAATCCGTCTCTGTAGTCCGCAATTTTATCCTTGTTGTCTAAGATCTATAAGAACGATAATTGTAGAAGTTCCTAAATTTTACTTGTTTTGGACACTGCTGTCGATTTTTTCTTTACATTCTGCAGTGATCGCCTTGATCCCTGAGCGGATTGTTCGTGCTTCTGTACAATTGCAAAAAAAAAAAACACTAGCAACTAATGAAGTGTGTTTAACCACTTTGGCGATGCCTCTCTCGATGCTGCTAATTGGCTCAAATAAATGGCGAGCATGTCCTCAAGGATGGAGACACTATAAGAGCATGAGAGCCCCGAGCGAAATAATTGCTGATATAGGTATTTGTGTATTTCCTGCACTTTGTTGTCAATACTTCTTTGTTTTTTTGCGAGAGCCGAAAGTGGCTTTTCTGCTATTAGAGAGCTCCGCAAAACAGGTAAAGTCTTGATAATGTGAAGTTCAAGGAGGACAAAGACCGTTCTACAGCTAATAACGCGCATGCGTTCAATGCTGTAAGCGGAATATTTCACCATTGAAAACATGCAAAGCTTGATGATACATCAGCTTATATTTCGCTATAACCAATACATTGTTGAAAAAGGTACTGCTGTGGGTGATTTTCGCTGTATTGAGAAATATTTTCGAGTTTATTTCAATCAAATTGATTAATAAATGTGCAAGTACTTTTTCTATAAGCTATCTAACGTTAGATAGGCACTATTTAACACACTATTCTATCTAAAATTACAGTCAAAATAGCCACACTACCTTCATCTTTTTCTTGTTATCAGGTTTGCCAGTTGTCTAAAAAAGCTATATATTAGTCTCTGCTGCATTAGGTAACCCGAAGGTGAGCATGACTAATATAGTCATTTTCCTTAGTTCACACAGTGTATATGCATGACGAATACACAACACCGCCTGGCAATAGCTTTACAGGCAGCATAGCCACAGTGAAAGCTGGACGAGACCTTTATTAGAGCCTGGTGTAAACTTTCCTATGACTCAAACTGCTTGTTCAGCTCGTTAGAAGACACAAATTACGTCATAAATCAGAGCTTTGTGAAATGGGGAACTACCCACTTAGTGACACTATGCTATATTCATGATACTGTGGTTAAACAAAGGCCCCTGCCCCCACCACACAACTATAAGATATTACATGTACTTCACGCTGTTAAAGTTACGCTGAATAATTGTGGGTCAACCAGTGTAATCATTGTGATTCTTCAAAACACCCAGGATTGTTACAAAAGTCGCATCGTGTGACGCGTGGTTGTTGCTTTACATATCTACCAAGCTGTATTGAGTCTTTTGACGTGATTCCTTGTCCCGCGTTACGTCTTTCGAAGAATAAGTATGTGCTGGCGTGGCTCGGTGGTGGAAGGCTCTACAGCCCCACATAAGTCCTGACTTTGAATCCCATTCGGCATATATTCGCTCCGCTTTCTTTTTATTTTTTTATGACATATCAAGTAATTAAAAGAAATTTTTTAAAAACTTTTATAGTATCCCATTACCAGCGTTTTTTTTAATAAACACATAGCAGCAATGAACGTGCGAATGTCCACACTCAAAGAAGTAGTGTTTTTATGGCAATACTTGCGGCGATAGGTGTAAGGTGGTGCGAGGGCAGCTAAAGGCACGTGGAATTTTTCATGGACGAAGCGCAGCCGTACGACTTGCGACGTGGCCGTAGCATGATGTCGGTCTGCGTTGCTTTGAAAAAAGTGTCTTCTCTTGCTCCAGTTAGACCCTGATTCCGCGAAGTGCTAGTTGAAAATATATCCTGTTTATATATATATATATAGCCACGTGGAGTTCTTTTATTGCTGAATGCTCACGAGTAAACTGGCCCCGCATTGCATCGGTGAGGGAACCATGAAGTTGTGTTCCCACTTTGTCGTTTCGTTTTTTTCATATTCTATTGTTTGGAGACTATTTCTTATATTGTAAGTATGTTTCTATTGTATAAACCGCTTCTGCAGTGAAGCGAATGTTTGAGTCATGTTTACAATTTTGTTTAAGGATTTTTCAACGTGTTTCTACTATATTATTTTTGTGTAGAATATTTTTTCTTCAGAGAATTTGTTGTGTGCCATACCACTTTTTTCATCAAGCTCGCAATGGTCTTTCTAATATTTTGCGTGCAAAACAACGAATAAATGAGACCGAATGACTGTAGTGCGTTTGAGAACCCGTTGCAAGCTTTGCAAAAACGCGAGCGTCTTTCGCATGAAAAAATGTTGTATGCTCATTAGTGGATATACAAAAATAATACGTAAATAACTGTCTTGTTTGAAATTTTTTCGACAAAGAGTTTTGCCCGAAGACCTAAATATTCTCTAGGAAGACCGTAATTTTTGACGAACTTCGCCACATGAACCTTCAACGCTTTCATGCATTCACTCCGAACATATAAGCTGTGGAAGCTCAAAGTTTATGCATATATATTCAGGTGCATGAATATACACGAAGCTTGCATGAGCTTTGCATAAACCCTGAACTCGGTGAAGTACGTTGAACATATCCTTCTATATAGAGTTCTCTCAAGCGCACTAGGTAATAATAAAATGCTATGCAAAGTCGCAGTTGTATGATATGTGGACATTTGGTTGCTTTAAGACAATGTGCAACGAAGCCATACGAACAGATAAACATCGTTAGTAATAAACTACTGTAGCTGGCGAAGGCAAACCCTATTGTTAAATAAAAAACAAAAAAACTGCTGTATAAAAGAAATCAAGCGTAAATAACCCTTATCTTTTTGTTTTTGAAGACACCTGCATTGTTAGTAACTTTGAGCACACAGAAAAAGTTAGGCAGCTTCCAAGTACCTTGGGAGTTGATGTTATGGGAACCATGCACAGGAAAACTGGCAGTTTCATCATTTTCCTTCTTGAACGAAACATTGCAAAATGTCTCTAAAGGTATGTACAAATGTCTTACCGACAGACATATGTTGAACAGCTGCGTTGTATTTGCATATTCAGTTGTTTACAATTGCGTAAACATCGTAGTACCAGAATGGGTATTAGCAACACAAGATGCAAGAACTAGATAGATAGCGCTTGTGCTCGCGAGAATAGTAGCCCTGAACACAGTGTTATAAAACAACTTCATTGGATGGCGCTTTACAGTTGACAATAATCCGACATGGAGGCTCTTTCATAGGAGTACATATCTAATCTTCAAAAAAATGCATAGACTAGCCAGCACTGACACCACACTTAGTGTTTCACAGTGATTAGGGTCTATTTGAGAATTAGTTCTGATGCCAGGCGTCACCCTGTGCTAGAATACTTAATTGCCACGCAGAACAGTGGGGTTATTTATATTCCTGCTGCGACGCTGAGTTTATTACTTGAATTCGAGGGGTCAACGCTGCTGATGTCAGCATTATGTGAATGCTGTCGCGTTAAAGTTATCTGTGTCTATTCGTGACGTTCCTGGCTAGGTATAAGCTGCAAATCCGGTGGGGAACGTACCCGAATACTTGTGGCCCATACCCAACCGTGATATACAGATTCGTGCTACATGTATCTGGCGGAAAAGGCTTGAACACTTACGGGACGACAATGTCGCACTTATGTCCTGACTAGCTAGTTATAATCACAAAACAATTTTACCTCCCCAAAACAATTTTCGTTCCGTTTAAGTTGAAGGAGTGATCGCGGGAGCACCTAGGCATAGATAGACAGATAGATAGATAGATAGATAGATAGATAGATAGATAGATAGATAGATAGATAGATAGATAGATAGATAGATGTAAAGTTTTTTTTTTGTTCACTGAAAACTGCTTCGCAGTTACAAAAAGACGAGAAGAAGCGTCCTCGAAATCTTAGAATATGTTATAAGAACATTTCAGTAAATTTACCTATGATCGTATTCATTCATTAAGCCTGCGTGCATCCAGTCTTTCAATCACGGTGGTTTTGGTCAAGCAACTGCCACTATAGCCTGTAATGAAATTTGCTTGCCATTTTGCTACGGCTAGAGTAGGCACGTAGCAAATAATTTGAAAATTTTTGTTGCAAATGTTTTGCATGAGCAATGTTTTTTTTCACAATTTAAGATGAAAGCATTTTATAATATTCGTACATACTTTCCTTTATTGCTCAGCAAGACCAAGTCAGCATGCGAAAGAGTGGAACGCCAGTAGTAAAGTGTTTTAATGACAAATGATGTTAATCCTCAGCAGGAAAGATTTGTCTATGCATATTAACTGACTCTAAATCTGTATCTGTCCTTCTGTAGTAGTTTCCTTTTATTCCCATTTCTTTCATGGTAGCAGAGCCAATTTACTTTGTGAGACGTACGCTGCTGCAGGTGTCTTTGCTTCAGATGTTAAACGATCGGCAAAATAGTGCGAACCATGTGCTTAGTTTTGTCCGCACCTCGTCGACAATTATTGACGTCCGTGAGCCTGTTTTCCTCGCCCAGAACAGCAGTCCCGAACGCGCAGAGAAATCACGAGACATTCATCAGTTGTACCTCAGTAGATTACTATCACGCACAATGCCAGAAGTTTCCGATAACATGGTTGCACTGGTCCTGGCATTTTTTTCAAGAGTAATTACTCTGTCACTCTAGTACTCCGTCTAGTATAAGGCTAATACAAAAACAGGAGTCAGCAATGTCCATGAACACCGCATTACCCCCTTGGTTTGCCCTGCCCGTCAGACGAGGATTCGGACAGCTCGTTGGTAAGAAATCTGCGCAAATTAGTTTGTTAGGGCTCTGTAACAGTTTTTTCTGTGGTTAGTTAAGTGGAACTCAAACAATTCAGGATGTCCAATAGCTCTTGGATACACGAGGTCAAAGCGTTTTCAGAAAACCTGCAACACATAAAGGAGCTGCATCATCAATCCGAAACAATCATTTAATGTAGTTTCCTTCTTTCAGATGAAGGTTAACGTCACTCTGACGGGCGAATAAAGAAATAAAGTGACGCACCTGCGTAAGAGCACAGTCATGCTCTTTGCTAGAATATTATGCACTGAAAACTAAGTGTCTCAAGAACCGAAGCAGTCAGTATGTCTATGCATGACGATTGCATATACATATACGAGAGCATGCATGTCTAAACATATATAATGGCCGAACAATACGGTACCATGGTCTAACCAGTCACTATCGTATGCTGTAGAATAGCTGAAAGGCAATAAAAATTTGTAAGTACATATCTAGGTACCACAGTGCACATAATGCGGTCAATCACTCAACGAATGAGCCGATTGAACAACCAACCAATCAGTTCGATAAATCTATCTATCTATCTATCTATCTATCTATCTATCTATCTATCTATCTATCTATCTATCTATCTATCTATCTATTAATTTGTCAAGTACTTAACATTTTGAGGAACAACCGTAAATTTTTGTACAGGGACACTCAAAATTAAAACAATAAAATAAACATGGCAATGGAGACAGTGTTCAGAAAAAGCTAGTAAAAAGAGCCAGAACGCATGACAAAAAAAAATCAACGCAAAAAGGGGTAAGAACATACGAAGAAAAAGTAAATATTACTGCGGGAAGTGCGACATCGTGATGATAATAATAATATTACTAATAATAAGATAATGACAAATATGTTGTGTAGTGTTACTGCTAATTTTGTTATTATTATTATTATTATTATTATTATTATTATTATTATTATTATTATTATTATTATTATTATTATTATTATTATTATTATTATTATTATTATTATTATTATTATTATTATTATTATTCATAAGGCACTCTTAAATTGCGGTACACTTAGGCTTCGCTTTTAAGAGTTCAACGCCATAGCGATATCCTGTCCCTAAGCATATTTCTAACATTAGTTTCATGAAACAATTTTGTGCTTGCTGTAACTCCCCTGCGTGGCCTTAAGTTAATATAGGCACAGTAACGTGTGTACCTTTTGTATCGTGTATCGTGTGAGCAGTTCATTTTATTTCCATCGTTCTCGACTTTTCGTTCACGCATATGATGATGATTTTTCGCTCACAACCGATTGACGCCGACAGTGGCGTCGGAATTTCTCGGAAACGAGCTCTTTGATGCTATCGCGTTAAAGTTTTTTAATTGTTCACAAAAAAAGAAACTCATTGCTTTTCGGAGCCCTCTAAAAACACAAAAACATAGATATCCAAGTTTTTCTTTATGCTGAGCATAGAACTATATGCAAATAGGCCGCAGTAAAAAACGCTAACACATTCGCATATGTTGGTGTAAATTTTCACTGTGGTTTGTCGCAGCTGAATCACATGAACTTTATATATTCCAAACTATGTAGTTCAAAACAACGGCAGGATGGGCAAGATGGGCTCGCAAAAATAAATTGGAAAAAAAGAGGGGGGGGGTGTCATGGAGTCGACGCTTCAACTAGAGGTCTTGTCTTTCAATTGAGCTTGCAGCCTTCAAAAAGACAAGGCTGCTTGTGGAAGCATCGCCTCCAGCACTCAACCTTTGTTTTCAAACTGAGAAGTGTGGTACTTTCTGCGTTCAAACATAAAGAGCTTGGTGCTTCTAAATAAAATAGAGGGATAACTTATGCACTAGCATACGGTGTAGAAGAAAAGTGTAAACTTAAGCGCTCGTTTTATTCGTTAGACACAATATCAATGAGAATTAACGCACAATATTGCCTGAAAAAGTATGGGGCATAGTGAAAGAAGTAACTTCAAATGTAGAGCGTCGAACGCGTTCTTCAAAACTCACAGGTTCAAATTTTATGGGTGGCAAGTCATATTTCTTTCTTCATTTTTTCATTAAAAATATTTGCAATACCATTCGTATGGTTTCCCTGGCATTATTGTGTCCTAAATTTCATAAGCATGTAGTGTTGTGAGATAAATTACAATTCTCGCTTTTTTTTCAGAGCACTGGCGAACACAGTATACCTAGTTTACTGTGAAATATATATAAACAAGTTGTGCTGGTTAGTTAGATGCCAATACTGCTTTTCTTGCTTTAGAACTTTCTATGTTCCAAGATTTCTCTGTAGTGTATGTTGTTTTGTTCATTCCATGCTGTATTTCGATTACTGCCTGTAAAAAAGATTTGTATCAATTATTTGTCTATTCCTTGGCAAAAACAAAAAAGAGTTGTTTTTGCTCTTTCAAAAACACCGCTGTAACTGGCTATGCTGGGCTTAGTCGCAAAAGTCTTCTGGGACTTGAAGAGACCCATCGCTTTCTAGTTGTTAAGGATGTGTTTCGGGAAAGTAATATTTGCATTATTAAAATGTTTACTGCTGTTGTTAATACTTTTTATTAAACTTGCACACTTTGGTGTTGACTCGTCTGTTGGTAATGTCCCGTATTACCATCTGCCTAAAAGATATCGCAATGTTGCAGTAAAGGATCAAATGTGTTTCTTAAAGAAAGTCACCAGTAAAGTTCCTAAACGGTGGGTGTCAGGCCGACTCTCATTTCTGTTCAATTACAGCAGCATTCTTGCACAGGTAGCTGTCTTGGACTGATAGCGGCGAACGGAGCGTCGGCCTTCGTTCAACAACTGACAAGCGGCGAAGCGCGTCGGCATTTATACTCTTGCCATGGAATGTTCTAGCGTTATCGCAGGCGGTGGCGTAGGTTCCAGAACAATCTGTACCGTTCGCACAGTGGGCGTGATCTTATGGAATTGATATACTACAGTCCGCAACCTTCTCGAAAACTGCAGGCGCGGTTTGCGCTGAGAATCGTGTGGTGTTTTGGGACGATAACGAAAACTTGGGAAATGAAACATGGCATTGCCCCCCTCTGAAAAAAGGCATCGTCCCGATGCTTTAACTAAAGATGAAGGTACAATGTGGATGCAAGAAAGTACAATGAATAAATTACGATGAAACAATAATACAAAAAAACACTGTTTCAGTTTGTTAACGCGCATGAAACGGCTTGAGGCGCGCGACATGCACGACTATAGGTCGCGATCGGCGTCGTTGAGAGTTCGTGATGCCGTCGGGGACAACCTCGTAATCAAGTGGGCCGAGACTTCGAACCACCCTGTACGGTCCGAAGTAGCGTCGCAGAAGCTTTTCACTTAGTCCACGTCGGCGTATCGGCGTCCACACCCAAACACGTTCACCGGGCTGGTACTCCACGAAGCGTCGTCGAAGGTTGTAACGGTGGCTGTCTGTCGTCTGTTGATTCTTGATACGGAGACGCGCAAGTTGTCGGGCTTCTTCGGCACGTTGAAGGTACTCGCTCACATCGAGGCTTTCTTCGTCGGTGACGTTGGGTAACATGGCATCAAGCGTCGTTGCCGGGCTCCTTCTGTAGACCAATTTGTATGGAGATATCTGCGTCGTCTCCTGCACCGCCGTGTTGTATGCGAAGGTCACATACGGAAGAATGGCGTCCCACGTCTTGTGTTCGACATCGACGTACATTGACAGCATGTCGGCGATCATCTTGTTAAGCCGCTCGGTGAGGCCGTTGGTCTGTGGGTGGTACGCTGTCGTTCGGCGGTGGTTTGATTGGCTGTATGCTAAGATCGCTTGAGTTAAGTCGGCAGTGAATGCCGTTCCTCTGTCGGTGATAAGGACCTCCGGGGGCGCCGTGACGTAGGACGATATTTTCGACGAAGAACTTAGCTACCTCGGATGCACTGCCTTTTGGCAGGGCTTTTGTCTCGGCGTAGCGGGTGAGGTAATTGGTAGCTACAACTATCCACTTGTTTCCGAAAGCCGACGTCGGGAACGACCCTAGTAGGTCCATACCAATCTGCTGGAAAGGTCGGCAAGGTGGATCGATTGGCTGCAGAAGTCCCGCTGGCCTTGTCGATGGTGTCTTGCGTCACTGACAGTCCCGGCATGTCCTCACATAACGAGTTACGTCGGTGGTAAGACGTGGCCAGTAGTACCTTTCTTGTATCCTCGCGAGCGTGCGAGAAACACCGAGGTGCCCTGCCGTCGGATCGTCGTGCAGGGCCTGCAGCAGTTCTGGTCGCAGAGCTGAAAGCACCACAAGGAGGTACTTAGCTCGAAGCGGTGAAAAGATTTTCTTTTGTAGAAGACCGTTTCGTAGAAAGAACGACGCAAGTGCGCGCTTGAATACCTTCGGGACTTCGGCGGTCCTGCCTTCGAGCTATTCTATTAGGGCCTTAAGTTCCGGGTCGGCCCGCTGTCGTTCAGCGAAGTCGTCTGTAGTTATCGTTCCCAAGAAGTAGTCGTCATCCGGGTCGTCGGGTAGCGGTTGGTCGACAGGCGCACGAGAGAGACAGTCGGCGTCGGAGTGTTTTTTGCCGGACTTGTAAATGACAGTAATGTCATATTCTAGAAGTCTCAGGCTCCATCGTGCGAGGCGACCTGAAGGGTCCTTCAAGGTGGCTAGCCAACACAAGGCGTGGTGGTCGCTCACAACTTTGAAGGGCCTGCCGTAGAGGTAGGGGCAAAATTTCGACGTAGCCCAGATGATGGCGAGGCACTCCTTTTCTGGTTGTGGAATAATTTGCTTCTGCTTTGGATAGCGATCGGCTGGCGTAACTAATAACCCTTTCAAGTCCGTCAGCCCTCTGCACAAGAACGGCGCCAAGACCTACGCTGCTTGCGTCAGTATGTATTTCTGTCTCGGCGAATTCGTCGAAAAGGGCAAGTAACGGAGGCGTCTGGAGGCGATGTTTAAGCTCCTGGAAAGCGTGCTCCTGTGGCGTTTCCCCCTTGAATTCCACGTCGGCCTTGGTAAGGTTAGTGAGAGGATCGGCGATGCGGGCGAAGTTTTTCACTAACCGCCTACAATAGGCGCACAGACACAGAAATCGGCGCACGGCCTTCTTGTCGGTGGGCGGTGGGAAGTCGGCGATGGCGGCTGTTTTCCATGGATCGGGACGAACTCCAGACTTGCTGATAACGTGCGCCAGAAACAAGAGCTCCTCATACGCAAATCTGCACTTTTCTGGCTTCAGTGTGAGTCTGGACGTCTTGATGGCTTGAAGTACAGCTTCAAGGCGCCGAAGATGCTCGTCGAAACTCGAGGAAAACACGACGACGTCGTCCAAGTACACACGGCAAGTCTGCCACTTCAACCCTGACAGTACTGTATCCATAACACTTGAAACGTTGCAGGGCGCTGAGCAAAGGCCGAAAGGGCATCACCTTAAACTCGAAGAGGCCGTCCGTGTTATAAACGCTGTCTTCCTCTCGGTCTCTTACGTCGACTTCGATTTGCCAATAGCCAGTCTTGAGGTCCATTGACGAAAAGTACTTTGCGTTATGGAGCCGATCAAGTACGTTCGTCTATTCGTGGGAGAGGATACACGTCCTTTCTTGTGATTTTTGTTCAGGGCGGCGATAATCGACGCAGAAAACGTAGCGTCCCTATTTTTCTTCACTAACACCCACGGGGGATGCCCATGGCTCTTGGACGGCCTGGATAATGTCATCCCGCAGCATTTCATCAACTTGTCTCTTCATGGCCTCACGTTCTCGCGTCGAAACCCTGTACGGACTCTGACGGAGTGGTCTGGGCATTTTCTTCGGTTATGATGCGATGTTTCCTGATTGGGGTCTGCTGAATTTTCGATGACGACGAAAAGTTATCTGTGTCTATTCGTGACGTTCCTGGCTAGGTATAAGGCTGCAAATCCGGTGGGGAACGTACCCGAATACTTGTGGCCCATACCCAACCGTGATATACAGATTCGTGCTACCTGTATCTGGCGGAAAAGGCTTGAACACTTACGGGACGACAATGTCGCACTTATGTCCTGACTAGCTAGTTATAATCACAAAACAATTTTACCTCCCCAAAACATTTTCGTTCCGTTTAAGTTGAAGGGAGTGATCGCGGGAGCACCTAGGCATAGATAGACAGATAGATAGATAGATAGATAGATAGATAGATAGATAGATAGATAGATAGATAGATAGATAGATAGATGTAAAGTTTTTTTTTTGTTCACTGAAAACTGCTTCGCAGTTACAAAAAGACGAGAAGAAGCGTCCTCGAAATCTTAGAATATGTTATAAGAACATTTCAGTAAATTTACCTATGATCGTATTCATTCATTAAGCCTGCGTGCATCCAGTCTTTCAATCACGGTGGTTTTGGTCAAGCAACTGCCACTATAGCCTGTAATGAAATTTGCTTGCCATTTTGCTACGGCTAGAGTAGGCACGTAGCAAATAATTTGAAAATTTTTGTTGCAAATGTTTTGCATGAGCAATGTTTTTTTTCACAATTTAAGATGAAAGCATTTTATAATATTCGTACATACTTTCCTTTATTGCTCAGCAAGACCAAGTCAGCATGCGAAAGAGTGGAACGCCAGTAGTAAAGTGTTTTAATGACAAATGATGTTAATCCTCAGCAGGAAAGATTTGTCTATGCATATTAACTGACTCTAAATCTGTATCTGTCCTTCTGTAGTAGTTTCCTTTTATTCCCATTTCTTTCATGGTAGCAGAGCCAATTTACTTTGTGAGACGTACGCTGCTGCAGGTGTCTTTGCTTCAGATGTTAAACGATCGGCAAAATAGTGCGAACCATGTGCTTAGTTTTGTCCGCACCTCGTCGACAATTATTGACGTCCGTGAGCCTGTTTTCCTCGCCCAGAACAGCAGTCCCGAACGCGCAGAGAAATCACGAGACATTCATCAGTTGTACCTCAGTAGATTACTATCACGCACAATGCCAGAAGTTTCCGATAACATGGTTGCACTGGTCCTGGCATTTTTTTCAAGAGTAATTACTCTGTCACTCTAGTACTCCGTCTAGTATAAGGCTAATACAAAAACAGGAGTCAGCAATGTCCATGAACACCGCATTACCCCCTTGGTTTGCCCTGCCCGTCAGACGAGGATTCGGACAGCTCGTTGGTAAGAAATCTGCGCAAATTAGTTTGTTAGGGCTCTGTAACAGTTTTTTCTGTGGTTAGTTAAGTGGAACTCAAACAATTCAGGATGTCCAATAGCTCTTGGATACACGAGGTCAAAGCGTTTTCAGAAAACCTGCAACACATAAAGGAGCTGCATCATCAATCCGAAACAATCATTTAATGTAGTTTCCTTCTTTCAGATGAAGGTTAACGTCACTCTGACGGGCGAATAAAGAAATAAAGTGACGCACCTGCGTAAGAGCACAGTCATGCTCTTTGCTAGAATATTATGCACTGAAAACTAAGTGTCTCAAGAACCGAAGCAGTCAGTATGTCTATGCATGACGATTGCATATACATATACGAGAGCATGCATGTCTAAACATATATAATGGCCGAACAATACGGTACCATGGTCTAACCAGTCACTATCGTATGCTGTAGAATAGCTGAAAGGCAATAAAAAATTTGTAAGTACATATCTAGGTACCACAGTGCACATAATGCGGTCAATCACTCAACGAATGAGCCGATTGAACAACCAACCAATCAGTTCGATAAATCTATCTATCTATCTATCTATCTATCTATCTATCTATCTATCTATCTATCTATCTATCTATCTATCTATCTATTAATTTGTCAAGTACTTAACATTTTGAGGAACAACCGTAAATTTTTTGTACAGGGACACTCAAAATTAAAACAATAAAATAAACATGGCAATGGAGACAGTGTTCAGAAAAAGCTAGTAAAAAGAGCCAGAACGCATGACAAAAAAAAATCAACGCAAAAAGGGGTAAGAACATACGAAGAAAAAGTAAATATTACTGCGGGAAGTGCGACATCGTGATGATAATAATAATATTACTAATAATAAGATAATGACAAATATGTTGTGTAGTGTTACTGCTAATTTTGTTATTATTATTATTATTATTATTATTATTATTATTATTATTATTATTATTATTATTATTATTATTATTATTATTATTATTATTATTATTATTATTATTATTATTATTATTATTATTATTATTCATAAGGCACTCTTAAATTGCGGCACACTTAGGCTTCGCTTTTAAGAGTTCAACGCCATAGCGATATCCTGTCCCTAAGCATATTTCTAACATTAGTTGCATGAAACAATTTTGTGCTTGCTATAACTCCCCTGCCTGGCCTTAAGTGAATATAGGCACAGTAACGTGTGTACCTTTTGTATCGTGTGAGCTGTTCATTTTATTTCCATCGTTCTCGACTTTTAGGTCACGCATATGATGATGATTTTTTTCTCACAACCAATGACGCCGACAGTGACGTTGGAATTTCTCGGAAACGAGCTCTTTGATGCTATCGCGGTAAAGTTAATTATTTGTTCACAAAAAAAGAAACTCATCGGTTTTCGGAGCCCTCTAAAAACACAAAAACATAGATATCCAAGTTTCTGTTCATGCTGAGCATATAATTATATGCAAATAAGCCGCAGTAAAAAACGCCAACACATTCGCATATGTTAGTGTAAATTTTCACTGTGGTTTGTCGCAGCTGAATCACATGAACTTTATATATTCCAAACTATGTAGTTCGAAACAACGGCAGAATGGGCAAGATGGGCTCGGAAAAATTAAATTGAAAAAAAAGAGGGGGGGGGTGTCCTTGAGTCAACGCTTCAACTAGAGGTCTTGTCTTTCAATTGAGCATGCAGCCTTCAAAAAGACAAGGCTGCATGTGGAAGCATCGCCTCCAGCACTCAACCTCTGTTTTCAAACTGTGAAGTGTGGTACTGTCTGCATTCAAACATAAAGATCTTGGTGCTTCTAAATAAAATAGAGGGATAACTTATGCACTAGCATACGGTGTAGATGAAAAATGTAAACTTAAGCGCTCGTTTTATTCGTTAGGCACAATATCAATGAGAATTAACGCACAATATTGCCTGAGAAAGCATGGGGCATAGTGAAAGAAGTAACTTCATATGTAGAGCGTCGAACGCGTTCTTCAAAACTCACAGGTTCAAATTTAATGGGTGGCAAGTCATCTTTTTTCTTCATTTTTCATTAAAAATATTTTCAATACCATTCGTATGGTTTCCCTGGCATTATTGTGTCCTAAATCTCATAAGCATATAGTGTTGTGAAATAAATTACAATTCTCGCTTTTTTTAGAGCACTGGCGAACACATATACCTAGTTTACTGTGAAATTATATATAAACAAGTTGTGCTGGTTAGTTTAGATGCCAATACTGCTTTTCTTGCTTTAGAACTTTCTATGTTCCAGGATTTCTCTGTAGTATATGTTGTTTTGTTCATTCCATGCTGTATTTCGATTTACTGCCTGTAAAAAAGATTTGTATCAATTATTTGTCTATTCCTTGGGAAAAACAAAAAAGAGTTGTTTTTTGCTCTTTCAAAAACACCGCTGTAACTGGCTATGCTGGGCTTAGTCGCAAAAGTCTTCTGGGACTTGAAGAGACCCATCGCTTTCTAGTTGTTAAGGAT
This sequence comes from Rhipicephalus microplus, assembly GCF_013339725.1. Classification (NCBI taxonomy): domain Eukaryota; kingdom Metazoa; phylum Arthropoda; class Arachnida; order Ixodida; family Ixodidae; genus Rhipicephalus; species Rhipicephalus microplus. Next base: position 33,636 of record NW_023612041.1, on the reverse strand, counting down.
GTGTTTCGGGAAAGTAATATTTGCATTATTAAAATGTTTACTGCTGTTGTTAATACTTTTTATTAAACTTGCACACTTTGGTGTTGACTCGTCTGTTGGTAATGTCCCGTATTACCATCTGCCTAAAAGATATCGCAATGTTGCAGTAAAGGATCAAATGTGTTTCTTAAAGAAAGTCACCAGTAAAGTTCCTAAACGGTGGGTGTCAGGCCGACTCTCATTTCTGAATTACAATATTCATGTTTTCGTTCAGTTGTTTGTTATTCATTCGTCTTTTATGCTGAGAGCATCGAGATAACGGAAGAGATTCATTCGGTGAATGACTGTCGCTTGCTGCAGTCAGATCTAATTTGTTTCTGCGGGTGGTTTAACATCCACAACAACCATTTTTTGAATACCTAAAAGACCAAATTGATGATTCTATCTTGAAAAACTCATACTGTGTCATTTCTACACTCCGCCAACACCATTTTTTGTGTAATATGTATGATATCAGTGACCATGAAATGCGTTTTTAATAGCCCGGTAATTTTTTCTCGTCACATTAAATGTGCTGCCAGGCGAGGCCTTCGGTCTCTCGGCTGTGTTTACAGAATCTCTTCAGAATTTAGTTCTTTTACAGCTTTCTCTAAATTGTGCGCTTCATTATGTCTTCCTAAACTTGAATATTGAATTGAATTGAATTGTTTATTTTCAACATAATACATGTTGAGCGACGGTACAGCTAAAGGCAGAATACAATAGCCCTACCACCCAAGCACTCTCCAACAGGACTGTGACTATCAATATGCAGATGCGATCTGGAGGGCATTGCTGAATGCAGTTGTAACATTATATAGCGGGTCAAGAAAAACAATTACATGCATTTAGAGCCCCGATTGCACTAGAAATAACCCTCGACCTTGTTCTAACAATGCTATATTATTATCATACCCCGCGAAGATGTTTTAGCGACATAATGTACTCGGCTGCTGACTCACAGGTAGGGGGATCAAATTCCAGCAGCGGCGGTTGCATTTTCAATGAAGGCGGAATTGCTGTAGGCCCGTGTGCTCAGATTTGGGTGCATGTTAAAAACCTCCACGTAGTGGAAATTTGTGGAGCCTTCCACTACACCGTCTTTCATAATTATATGATGGCTTTGGAACGTTAAATCCCACATATAACTCTCTCACTCACTCACTCACTCATTCAATCAATCAATTAATCAATAATAATAATAATAATAATAATAATAATAATAATAATAATAATAATAATAATAATAATAATAATAATAATAATAATAATAATATTATTGTGTTCACTTCACTGCTTACTATAATCCGCTGACCTGATATGTTTAAAGCAAGCTCACAGTGTGATATTCTGTCGTTTACTTCTCAGTCGTGTGAATTTTCGCATTCCGCATAAATTAACCAGAGAAAATTTATCGTTGCACGCACCTGCCAGCTTCTTCCAGCACTCTACTGTTCCCAAAATACAGCCTCTCTATAATGTAAACTTATTCATTCTGGTGTCTTTTTCATTTCATTCTATAAAGCCAGTGTCTATCTCTGAGCTTTGCACTGTCATAGCAAAGTTCTGCGCATTGTAAAATTCTCCCATTTTTCATTTGTAGGCAGCCTTTCACATAGCTTCGTACGCTCATATTTATTAGGAGCTTGCTTTTCAAGCATCTTATGCTCGGGCCTTGTCCGTTGTTCGCGTGTACACTAGTTCTCACTGTTCCCGCCAGTGGCGTCACTGTACTCTTTAGCATCTTTACTGTCGGTGAGTCACGCCAGCGGCGCGCTGCTGCTCATGCGTTGCCAAGTGCTGTATTTAGTAACTGGTAGAGCACGTGCTGAAGCGCGCGCTAGGTGACCGCTACAGAGCCACACATACATGAAGTGTTTGAATTCGGCACTTCTAATTTCTCTTTCTGGAAGCTCACTCAGTGAACATTGTTCGTTACAGGTCACAGCATGAACAGCCCCGAACCAAGGCAGCATCGCGATCGTCTCGCAACGCAGCAGCAGCTCGTGCCAGCCGCATTGACCATGCAGTGAGAGCACAGGAAAACTGAAACGACGAGCACTCGCCGTCAAGCAAACCTGGAACTACAAGCTACCGAAAAAGAAATAGCATGAAAGCGGTGGCAAGAGAACACTAAAGTGGCACGGGCATAGAATACAGTGGTAAAGTGCCTAAAGCGGTTGCTCTCAGAGGTTGGCGGCGCTGAAGCGTGCTTCAAGCGTGTGTTCCTGTGACATATGCAGTTACCAAAGCGCTGCAACATATACGACCACTTTGGCTCCACTACAACCTGAGCATAATCGCAAGCATCTGCTACGAGCAACCCTGTGCCAATGCCGTCGAAGTTCTTCAACGAGAGTTCTATGCCACCGCCTGCCACTGCCACCTCACCGGCCCTGCCACCAGAATACGCAGTGAGTGCAGAGTTTGATCCATGAGTAAAGACACTCTAGTGGTAGAAAACGTTCCTACAATTAGTGTTACTTACAGGTACTGATATATAATATGTATAGTTCATCCGAATGTGTATAAGGTTCATCAAACTGTCTATAGTGTACCCAAATATAAATGATTAACACAACAGACACTGTCTATGTGATGTATATACACCTACGTTGTCACGGTATCATATTATGGTAAAAGATTGGGTATTGAAGGCTCGCTGGTTACTCATTTATTTCTGAACTAGCTCCACTAACAACACTCGCTGTGTAGATATGGCGGTGTTTTTCGTTTTGTTTTCACTCGCATTCCATGACTTGGTACGTAAAAACAGCGCAACAACAGATGGGGACTGAAGAAGACACGACATAAGCGGTGATACTAGACCATTATATTTCATCGTGTCGCCTATTTATTCTTCCCCTTTTCTATCGATTTATCCTTCGCTGTAGTGCAGGGAAACAGCACGGTGGCTGATGAGGCCTGGTTGTGGTCACAGCTTTATCGGAAAGCGGGCAGAGAGAGAAGCGATTGTAGCTGACGAGTCCAGACTGGCCAAGATGCAGAACGTTTTGATCATCCTTATAGGCTCGTAAAACCCTCGAGCCATGTGGTTCTCGTCTCTATTTCTAGTACTAGCCTTAAATGGCGTGGCACTACATCGACCATCCCCATTCCCTAGCACGTTGCGCGATTGAAACATATGCACAAAAAAGCGTGAGAGAGTGACAATATGTACATGACCAACCGTCCGTAGATTATCCGTTGGAAAGTCCGAGTCATTGGTGTGAAATACGTTGAATTTCTGAAGGATCTGGGGGCCGACAGTGGGAGTCGTGGAGCGGTCAAGGTGTGCACCAAACATATTTTATTTACAACAGTGATGCAACTAGTCGAGGACCTTGCGGCAGGGGGCATCAGCGACACTCTCGGTTGCAACTAAAAAAAATCACAGCATATCCACGAGGTGAGTGATAACGACTGGGGCGAAGCACGAATGAACGGACAGACCAATGGACGATCGGACGCACGAACGGACGCTCAAATAGATGGAAGGCCGCATGGACGCACGGTCGAACGGATGGAATGATGCACAAACGAAATGGGGGCACAGACGGACGAATGGATGGACGGATCAATGGATGGATGGACACATGGACGCACGGTCAAACAGACGCATGGACAGACTGACGGACGCTTCGCTCCACTCATCATAATTCACTCCTTGTATATGATATGACAGTTTTTATTGACGTGCAATACAATGCAACTGGCTACCAGGACAACTACGACGACAGGAGACATACGACTCACAGCGTAAGGAGCTTCGCCACTAAAAGGCTTAGTGAGGACAGTGCGTAGCGCGGTCATGACTTGTGTGGGCAGGTGTCCAATGTAGTGTGTGATCGGCATAGGCGAGAGCATCGGTGAGACCTCTATGCTGGCTGCGCGTGCTGGTGGCATGAGCACGCAGGTCGATGGTCACTGGAATGCCATGCCGGAAGAAAGGCTGTGCAACGCATGCTGGCATATACGTGGGGCTGCCGATTAGCAGGCGGGCAAGTGCGTAAAACAAAGGAGGGCTAGTGGTACTGGCGTGTGGTGTAGAAATAATAGCACTGAGGCTGGCACATCTATGTCACGTGCCGAAGCAAAAGGCCCCAGATTGGAGCCGCACAGATCACAGCCACTGCGTTATGGAATAGCACATGGGCAGTGCTGAGCGATTTTATAATTCTCGGCTTTGCTTCTGGATATCTTTGGCAGCAAGTAGGTATTCCCAGGAGGCTTCAGCTGTGCTAGACCATGGGGAAGGTGTGTATGAAGCTATGAAACCACCTTGGGAAGCCGGCCTCGAAGATGTGAGTTCAATGCCATGCTGGCCATATGTTTGCGTAGCCATCGGCCCATTGCGGGCAGCTTCACGACGGGCATAATTTGTGCGTCCGGCCTGGTACTCCGCGGAACGAAGTTATAATCGCTTCGGTTGGCACGCACCCTGTGGAATATTGGTGGCATGGTATCACCCGACACAAAAAAAAAGCCGGAGCGCTGAATTGGTGGCTGCAGATTATCGTCGGCAGAGCACGCCGGTGAAAAAGTAAAGCCAATGTTGAGTCGGCGCGTGCGCATTATTCCTAGAAACTCACATCACTGCTAGCTGCATGTATAGGGGCGTCCACTTCTACCATAAACACAACCGTGCTTGACCAGCGTAAGGTACCTAGATAAAAAAAAACTTAGGTCAGCGCACCGAGGAACGTCTTTCGTGGGCGCGTGTAGAGGTAGCGCACAAGCGCAATGCGAGCTGCAGGTGGGCTCTTCGCCCTATCGTCTGTATCACGTGGTGACTACGCTGAATCGTGCTTTTTTTGCGCAGAAGCTAACTTTTTTCTTGCTAAGCTGTGCACATGCACATGGAGAACCCAGCATGGTTCTCGAGAAGCACAGCAATTAAGCCTCCTTTCATTCAGGTTTTGTTCCTAGTGCTATGTTTTACTTCTGCTTGCGATTTCTCAAGCATAGGTCGGCGAACTCACTCAGAGTCGACTCACTGTGGCTCAGTCAGACTCACAGGGAGCAGTAAGTTTGCGTTCGAGTGAGCCTGGGTGTGTGATATTTCGCGAACTTGGTCCCAGTAAATCCGGCTTAGGAAAATTCTGGCGAGTCTGAGTACGAGTGAGATCTAAGCTCAAGATATATTTCATGAGTCAGTGTGAGAAAGCCCCGCAGTTTTTGGCGACCTACGCTGATAAGTATTAAACGTTGGCTCATGCAAGAGTAAAATCTTCAAGACAGGTTAAAACTCCCAAAGCCAAGCTTCCGAGTTGTTTGGCGACCTGTAGGCACAATGTTCCCCTGCTAACGCCATTGATATTGATCAGCCTAAAGATTAGGGGGTGCGAAATTGGAGATAAACATCTGGTATTATCTGAGATAACGTCTTTAACGTGGGAAATTTCCAATTTATTACTTAACCAAAAAAAAAAGCAGTGAAAAGTTTGATAATCTCTGAGACGTAACATAACATTCGCGTTTACCAGCGCCAATGCCTTCAGCTCTAATGAATTTAGCTCACCAGCATGTCGCCCTATTTTTCTACTGATATGAAACAATTCTTTTTTGTACCGAGAAAAAAAATGATGCGTTCAAATCCAGTTTTCAGCAAAACTCCTACCACGCAGTTAGTACACCAAATAAGCACCGCTGAGAAATCTATACTTTTATACACAGACGCTGAAAGAAGCTCATTTTTTTCCGCTATGCTACATAAGGCCTCCGTATCGTTCTATGCATATCTTGACTCAAAACCACAGCACAACTTGGAAACATTTCCGTTAGCCTTCCATTAGCAGACCAGTCAACCAATTTTTTTTGTACAATTAACTTTGTTTCGCAAAACTTTCCACTGATGAAACAATCGTGGATTCCACGCGAATAATATGACTTTCGAAGCAAAACAGTTGAGTAGCTTAGTTGGGGGAGTTTCAGTGTGGCTAGGAGGTTTTTTTTACTCATACAAGAGTCCAAATTTAATACCACACGCAGAAAAGAAAGAAAACACGAGGAGAAAAGGGTGGAAAATATGAGGCGCACTCACTGCGTTTCTCGAGAAGCGTGTCAGATATGGGATTTGCGTGCGCATAGCAAAGGCGAAGTTAGCTTCACCGCTAAGCAAGCGCTATTCATTGGCGGCACCATACTGTAGCCGACGATACGGTGATGCCCAACCTACACCTTACAGTTCGCGCGCATGCTAGTTTCACCAGCGCCTGCGATGGGCACTTCGGGGAGTGTTTTCGCATGCTTGTGGTGGCAGTGGACCCCTCTGTACGTTGGTGTTGACTTGCTCGAAGGAATAAGGTTGGGTACCAATTACCATATAACACGGGGCTCTGCGTATGCAGCCTCTAAACCCTGAATGTGTCATACGCTGGAGCAAACGCGGTCGTTCATGCACTCTAATCGGCATCAGTGCTATTGAACCAAATAATTAACAGGTTCTTTAGTCGAAGAAACTGACCATGCAGTCGCACGTCGCCTAAAACAATTGCACAACTAAAAATATGAAATTGGCACACTACCACACTGGAGTTAAATAAAGCTAGTAACCGTCATTAGACAGCCAAGTATTTAATGTTTCTAGACTGCCCTAATAAAAGTAAAGATCGACACAAAGACATGCACAACGAACAAAACCACTAATAATGCGGGCTTGAATATATCAATATATAAATGAACGCGGTTACCTCGAGTGAACGGTAATCAAATGCCGCGAACATCAAGAGAAACTACCCAATATCAGCACTCCGTGATAACACTGCCCACGCAAAATTTCGATGAAGAGCTCGTTGAAATTGCTTAATGTATATAACTGGTCGTGTCATATGAAGGATGTGTGTAATTGGAGATTTCGCAGCACAGAGCACCCGCACGCTGTAGCCTACACCCGCCTGCTGCTTCCCCTCCGGAATGTATTGTCGCTGCACTAGAAGAAACAAAGTGCATTGTTTTTAAAACGAGGTATCTCCGACCGAATTGCTTTTAAACACGCTCCTTATACACCTTAGAGTCAGGCTTGCTTGTTAGTATGCCGCGTGCACACAAATCAAGGCTGTATTATTCCGCTGATAGGCTGTGCATGCCGACGAGCGGCTACCCATAGTCCGGCGCTCCATAGTATTTTGTGGGCACATATATATTTTATGTTTCTAGTCTCAGACATTGTTCGAATGATTAATCTTTTCGGCAAATAATGTGACATCTCCTCTGCTGCCGTGGAGGCTTATTGCGAATCACATGGGTAATGTCATTAGCTAAATATACGCCATTAGTACCCCTCGAAACGACACATCGAGGCAAGAAAAGGCAGTCTAGTGCATATACTAAGCAGGGGTCTGCACAGTGGAATTTCGGAATGTGCATTCGCTGCGTGAGGTCCTTGCTGTAATTGCGGGAATGAAAGAAGAGCACAGCGTCCACTGGTCATCTTTCATTCCTTCTTGTGAGCAAGAGCGCTGAGGGCGTATTAGGAAAATGGCGGAAGCCAGCCTTCCCTTATGCGGCGTTGACCGGTGACTGAATCGGATTGCTTCCATCAAGATTCATGTCAGGAGCAACGCGCTATGCATTCTAGTGCAGTCATCAGCGTACCACGAATCACTTCCGCTTTCTTCGTATTCCCGCACATCACGCTAATGCCATTATCTATATTTTTCCTATACTGTTCATTGTTCCTTTGAGCTATCTGTTTTTTACGTCTTTCTTGATTCTTTAAGACACGCGTACTTTGTTTAGTTGTGAGGCATTCATGTTCAAATAGAATTCCATCGCTATGATATAGTGTTTTTTTTTTACGGGGATGCAATGTTTTCCATCTGCGGTAAGTCTTGGTGATTGCAGTAAAACCGCTATATCAAGTGCCTATATCTCCCAGCAGAACTGCTGGTTGAGAATTTCATTAGTTAATGAACTCTCTGTGATATAGATTTTCAGTACTCGACTAATTACTGGAATGTGAGAGGCAACAGATCGCAAAAGCATTCGCTCCTGTGAGTTCTGCAGGTGCTTCGTGTTTTCTCAGGTCGGTAACTCATCTGCGCGTGTTCTATGAAATATTTACACCACGGGTGAGCCAGGGTACAGGACACATAACCAGCACGCCACCCATAAGTAAAAAGTAAGTGGTACGAAGTAATGTCTGAAAACTACCGAAAGCTCGTATATCGCGCAATAGGTAACACACATAGAGACCTATTTATTGAAATACTTCCATGTTCACTGTAATATGTAGGTAATATACAGAACACAACTGCGAGTGGCATGAATCGTTCACTGAGGAATTGTAGATTGTACCTGAGTTATTGTTGAGGGTATAACCCTTGGCACTTAGAAACTTTTATTTGTCTCCCTCTCGTAAGATCGTGCCTGATTGTTTCTGTTATGCTTGTGGTTTGATGTAGGCACTCATGAACAGGCAATAAAGCAAAAAAAGAGAGATTGTACGATAAAGAACGCGTGCAAAGTTGCAAATAATAACAGCGTGGAAAAGATCCACAGGAGAAAAAAAGTGGTTGAGTTCTCCGTCGTAGGAATTGGTGTACCTAAAAACTATAACATGTTCTTATAGAAAGAGCTGCATTTTACTGTGGAATCATATAAAAGAGCTTTCACAGTATCTATTGGTGTTTTAACGTCGATGCACGCACGTTCATGCTTCATGGTACACATCCATTCTAGCGACCAACGTTTCTTACCAATGATAAACAAGACCTTGTGGTAGCTGTAGTAGTAAGCGGTGAGAACGTATTCAGAAATCACTGTGATCGCCAGCAGTGTGCCGGAGACTGGATGCAGAATTCGGCCTAAGGATTGCATTGCACTGTGTGTAAGTGAGCTGAACACCACGGCAAGGCTTGAGGTAAATGCAAGGTACGACTTGTCTACACTCGACCGGTCACGATTGTTCTCGCGGTGAGAGTAAGTGTGGAACACAATGTGAGAGAAGAGGCCGGAGCGCGTCGCGAAGCTATTTTGGGTATACATTATTGTTACGAGCAAGGCTGATGCTTGCGCTAAGGTCACCACCTCACAGTGTGTTAGGGAGCTGACAAAATTTCACTTTCATTTTGTAGACGTGCCGGATTGGACAGCCTTATATAGCAACGGCGCATGGCGGGAGCTTATTGTGATGGCCACAGTCATCATTAACCACTACAGTGACCGAGATCACTGTGGGAGGAAAGTGTGAAATAAATAAGCGTATTTGTACAGCCTCCACGGTATTTGACCGCGGCACAGTATTTGATCACGGCACGGTATTTGGCCGCGGCATACTAAGCTGTGCACTGCTTTCGTGGACCTGGAGGTTATAAGTTCGACTCCTGATGAAGAGACTTCATTATTATTTTGCGGTCTGATCATGGGCATTTTTTTCGATGTCATTTCTGAGACGGAAATGCGCCACTAGTTTTCGTAGACCCGGCGTATAGCCATCTCGTGCTAAAAAGAAGATGATGAGTGAGCAGCGGTTGTAGGCAACATAGAACAACATAGAAGATATACTAGTGTGCTGGATCTTCAATCTTACCATCTATAGCATCGCATCTGAATTTTTTAACGAGCACATCACGAAAACTGCCTCATGGGATTAAAAACAAGACCTTTTAGAAGGATTGACGCCCAAACAAGAGTAACCTTGACTGGTCATTGTAACCGTCAGCGCAATGAGATGCTATAAGACGTTCTGACAGCTCTCCTGGTTAACCATTGCTTTCGTCTCGTGTACACATCTCTGAAAAAGTGTATCCTCCTCCACACCTGGCAGCGCTCTTGGCTGTTCTAATAGACTTTAGAGCTGCTCCACCACTACAGTGCATCATGAGTCCACGCAGCGTGGGTGAAACATGTCTAGCCTTGCATAGTATGGTATAACTAGGAATTAGGAGACAGAGATGAAAGTGAGGGCGACGAAAACAATAAGAAGAGAGGGTGAAACATCTCTAAGTGTCGTATTGCATTGAAGGTGTGTATACCACTGGTACAATTATTACTGGGGGCGTTTGTGATACCAATATTGAGCAAAGCTGTGCTGTAGTCGGTAAGACGTGTAGGTTGTATGATTACATTGTAACAAACATAGGAGTTTAGAATTGTTTTCACCTGCTCGCAAGAGGTGTCCCCACTAAGCATGTCAACATTTACATCGCCCATGACTACATGCTTCGCTCGTAGTGTGCTCATGGCTGTTTCGCTAGCTTCAAATATACAAAATTTGGTATTACGTGACGTGAGTGGTTGATCAAGGTCTATGAATAGCGCAAACATGATAATCATGACATGCACGCCGCGTAAGAAAATGAATCAAGCCACACAGGACAGGGAAGGGGCAAAAGTGATGCGTTTTATTTCCTGTTTTGCTCTTTCCGTGTCCTGTGTTTCCAGTGTTCCGCTGCAAACAAGTTTGTCAAATCCACTGTACGTGGTATCTGCCGTTTTTTTTTCTTTATTAGTTTGTAGAGAATGAACAGTAAGCAGCTATGCATGTAATTTTTTAAGTTTTTGTTGTTGGCGTTTTTCTAAGATTCTGGTATCCTTCCCTTCAAGAGACCCTTCGTATATAACGTGGCCAGGATTTCTGACACTATTTCCTCGCCATCCTCCAGCAGGTCCGTTGCTACATTATCCTCATCAGCAGCTTTGCCTCTTTGCGTTCGTTTTAGGGCTTCTCCTGCCGTGACTGGTAGAATGTCGAGTGGCTCTGGGCTAAAATTCTTCTTAGGATGTCAACCTGGTTGTCTCAGCTTCCATAGAGGTATTTCTAGAACTCCTTCGCCACCTTTTAAATACAGTATTCATATTGCCTTCTTTGTTCCTTAATGCATACAACAGGGTTTCGCCTATGCCCATGTCTGCCTTCGCAGATTTTAGGCTGCTCTCTCTTTTTACGGCCTCCTCCGTGCTCTCTGTCAGACCTTCTGATATCGGCTACTTTACGCCTGTTCATTAACTGGAAAGCTCCACTAGCTCTATTTAGACGGTTGCTTGAGGCGTTCAGGGTTTTCTGTCTCCTAATCAGATTTTATGTCTCCTTGGATTGTTTTCCAGTTTCCTACCTTGTGACTATACGTGCAACGTCCAGTGCACACTTTTTGATGATACCAATGAAATTATCTTTCAGCGAAGATTATCTTTCAGATTATCTTTCAACGAAGCGAGGATACTTACACGTGAAAAGTTATCCCAGGTGTCTTCATGATGCGATTTGTGCAGCCATAAACGACGCACGAAGTCACCATGACCTGGTAAAATATTTAACTGCTTCACCAAAGCATGTCACAGTTCCCAAAGGCGGCTGCAAGGGCTTAGCTACGAAGCGCACTTTGTCGTCTGCTTCCGAGTTTTTCCTTTTCTAATATGGTGGTGACCGGCCTCACTTATCGGGGTGCACCTCCACTCCAGAAGACATAGTATAGAACCTCCTTGGTCTGACCAGATAGCGTTCTAGCGTTAAATGCAGCCAAGTTCAGATTACAATGGCAGCCTGTATGGACTCAGAGCTTCTCAGCACCCTCTGCTGCTTCGCAGGTCTGACCGCCGCCTTGTATAGTTGCTTCGCAGCCGCTGGGTGCTCAGGACCGAGGATAAATTGGTACGTTCAAATAGCACATAATTGATACACTAATACAACGCGAAATAGACAGCGCGTAACTGCATCATCACGAAGTCAAATCGCTTCTCACGTCCGCGATTAATTCTGTAAACTCTGTAGGAGCTACTTGCAGAGGGCACGCTCCGCAGTTCTGAGTAGGTACCACACCACCAAGGTGGCGTTGATAGGGCCGACGTCCAAGGGTGCTTCGATGTGCTCTTTCAGAACCGGGTGCGGACCCACGAGGTTTAAAGAAAAATTGCACAAGTGAAAGCTCTCGCCATGCCTTATGAATACAAGTGAAGCCAGCTTTTGCGCTGCCAATATGCCTGAAACATCCTCTTTTCTGGTAGTGCCTACTTAGAGATCAAGTGGCTTTGGCATGATAGTGTGAGTGCTACATCAGTTTTTCAATGAAAGATAGTTGTTCCCGGAGAAATAAAACGTAGAAATGAGTATGGGTGACTGAATCTCCAAAGAAATTTGCCTGCAATTAGAGACTTACTAAATAAAGCTAGTAACACTAAGATGCACTTGGAGCACTATGCGACCCGAAAAATCTTGCGCATTAACCCTTTGTCGCATGGCAGAAACCCACGCATGAAGACAGTACTTACTTTTGGTTTTTCTGTTGTTTTGCATTCAGAAAAAAGTTAAGAAAAAGTATTGTTCATATTGTTCATGTAAAAGCTTGATTTCACAAGATACAAATTGTGTACTAGAAAAGACAACGTGCACAGGAAGTTCAATTATTGAGAGTTGCAAAACTTTTTTTCAGCCATCGAGCTATCTTGCTCGAAGAAATTAATGCAAAAAAATAGCTGCAGCAGCACCGGAAATGTAACGAACTTTTTTTTCCTTGTGGAGGGGGCTAAAGCGGGGAGTGGTGAGGGGACGCTGGGGTTTCAACTATTTTGAAAACTATTGTGACTTCACTAAGCCACCATATTTACAATTCGTAGCGGAGAGTGCTTTTTAAATGCGAAGCATTTCTTAGCGAACTTCGGCGCCTTTGAGCGCATCTACCTACCTATCTATCTATCTATCTATCTATCTATCTATGTAGCCGGACAGACGGATGAACACGCGGTATCTAAGGCCGCACGGACGGATGAACACGCGGACGCACGCACCGACGGATGCACGGATGCACGAACTGGCGGACGAACGAACGCATGGACGAACACACAACGAACAAGCGAACGCTTCTTTCAACTCATTATCATTCACTACGTGGATATACTGTAAGACTTTCATGTTTGTAGGTCACTGTGACTGTATTCAAGCTATAATATTGTCACGTGGTTGTGACACACGCAGCACTTGAGAGGAAGCACACAGGAGTCAGGGCGATGTCGGGCGAACTGTTTATTGGGCGAACTTGTTCCCAGCAAAACAAGGCCAAACACAACTCACAGCAACAGCGGCGTGAACAGTCGTCGGTCGACGGAAAAAGACCGACTAGTGGCGCACTGCGCCGGCTTTTTGTACACGCGTCATATCGCGTTCTCGATTTATTTCTGGAGCTCCAGAAGTTACTAGAATGTGCGCGTCAAGCATGCAAAGTTTCAAGAATGATGCACACGGTTCCAGAGTGGCATGCAAGATAAACGCGGCCTGCGTTGCGCTTAACAGAAAGTGATAACAATGCTCCCCGCAAACAATCACAACGAGCGCGCGTGTCACTGGAAAGTGATAGCGGCTTTCTTCGTAAACCAAAAGAACCGCACGTGTCACTACCCCCCCCCTGAAAAAAAAAATCGTCCCGATGCTAAAGACAGAACATAAGAGAGAGCACATGCAATAAATTACATTAACAATGCGTCACAGCTAATCAGCGCGCATAATAAGGTTTAAGGCGCACCACGTGTACGACTTCGGGTCGTGCACGGCGTCGTTGGGATGACGTTAAGCCATCGGGCACGACCTCATAGTCCAGTTCACCACGACGTCGGACTACCTTGTAGGGTCCAAAGTAGCGTCGCAAGAGCTTCTCAGACAATCCCCGTCGTCGTATCGGCGTCCAGACCCAGACAAGGTCGCCGGGTTGGTATTCAGTGTGGCGTCGTCGAAGGTTGTAGTGGCGGCTGTCGACCGTCTGTTGGCTCTTGATACGCAGGCGGGCTAGCTGTCAAGCTTCTTCAGCGCGATCCAAGTAGCTGGCGACGTCGAGGTCTTCTTCGTCGGTGCCGACCGGTAGCATGGCGTCAAGCGTCGTTGTTGGGCTCCGTCCGTAGACGAGCTTGTATGGAGCAAACTGCGTCGTTTCCTGCACGGCCGTGTTGTACGCGAAGGTTACATACGGGAGTATGGCGTCCCACGTCTTGTGTTCGACGTCCACGTACATGGCCAGCATGTCGGCGATGGTCTTATTTAGACGCTCGGTGAGGCCATTCGTCTGTGGGTGGTACGCGGTAGTTCGGCGGTGACTTGTCTGACTGTACCTCAAGATCGCCTCCGTTAGGTCAGCCGTAAAGGCCGTACCTCTGTCGGTGATGAGGACCTCGGGGGCTCCGTGGCGGAGAACGATGTTCTCAATGAAGAACTTGGCGACCTCGGCGGCAGTGCCCTTGGGCAAGGCCCTTGTTTGGGCATAGCAGGTGAGGTAGTCAGTCGCTACGACAATCCATTTGTTGCCAGAAGTTGACGTCGGGAACGGCCCCAGTAAGTCCATGCCGAATTGTTGGAATGGCCGTCGAGGTGGTTCGATGGGTTGCAGAAGTCCGGCTGGCCTAGTTGTCGGCGTCTTGCGTCGCTGACAGTCTCTGCATGTCTTTACGTAGTGGGCGACGTCGGCAGTGAGGCGAGGCCAATAGTACTTCTCTTGTATTCGTGACAGTGTGCGCGAAACACCAAGATGTCCGGCTGTCGGGTCGTCGTGTAATGCTTCCAGAACCTCTGGACGTAACGCTGAAGGCACCACGAGGAGGTGGTCGGCGCGGAGCGGCGAGAAGTTCTTCAGGAGGACGTTGTTCTGCAGGAAAAACGAAGCCAGTCTTCGGCGGAATACTTTCGGCACGTCGGTGGTCTTGCCTTGCAGGTAGTCCATGAAGATCTTGAGCTCTGGGTCAGCTCGTTGGCGTTCCGCGAAGTCGTCGGTACTTATGGGTCCCAGGAAAGAGTCGTCGTCCCGGTCGTCCTGGGGCGGCGGATCGACAGGGGCGCGAGACAAGCAGTCGGCGTCGGAGTGCTTTCGTCCGCTCTTGTAGACAACGGTGATGTCAAATTCTTGTAGCCTGAGACTCCACCGTGCGAGGCGCCCTGATGGATCCTTCAAGTTAGCTAGCCAACACAAGGCGTGGTGGTCACTCACGACTTTGAAAGGCCTCCGTACAGGTAGGGGCGGAACTTTGATGTAGCCCAGATGATGGCAAGGCATTCCTTTTCTGTCGTGGAATAATTGGCTTCTGCCTTCGAAAGTGACCGCCTAGCGTAACTGATGACCCTTTCAAGTCCGTCGGTCCTCTGCACGAGCACGGCGCCGAGCCCTGTGCTGCTTGCGTCCGTGTGAATTTCGGTGTCCGCTTCTTCGCCGAAGTGCGCCAGTATTGGCGGCGTTTGCAGGCGTCGCTTTAATTCTTGAAATGCCTCGACTTGCGGCGTTTCCCATTTGAAGTCGACGTCGGCCTTCGTGAGGTACGTCAGCGGCTCGGCGATCCGTGAAAAGTTCTTCACGAAGCGCCTGTAATAAGCGCAGAGGCCAAGAAATCGGCGTACTGCTTTCTTGTCGGGGGGTGCAGGAAAGTCGGCGATTGCAGCTGTTTTCTGTGGATCATGGAGCACTCCCGTTTTGCTGATAACGTGGCCAAGGAACAATAGCTCCTCGTAGGCGAAGCGGCACTTTTCTGGCTTCACGGAAAGTCCCGAGGCTTTGATTACCCGAAGAACAGCTTCAAGGCGCCGGAGGTGCTCGTCGAAGTTGGAAGAAAATACGACTACGTCGTCCAAGTAGACGAGGCAAGTCTGTCACTTCAAGCCTGTGAGTACTGTGTCCATAACTCGTTGGAACGTCGCGGGCGCCGAGCAAAGACCAAAGGGCATGACCTTAAACTCGAACAGGCCGTCTGGTGTTATGAAGGCAGTCTTCTCTCGGTCTCTCTCGTCTACTTCGATTTGCCAGTAGCCGGTTTTGAGGTCCATCGACGAAAAATACTTGGCGTTGTAGAGTCTGTCCAGAGCATCGTCTACCCGTGGGAGGGGATACACGTCTTTCTTCGTGATCTTGTTCAGGCGACGATAATCGACGCAAAAACGTTGGGTTCCGTCCTTCTTCCTCACTAACACCACGGGTGATGCCCACGGGCTCGTAGACGGCTGAATGATGTCGTCACGCAGCATTTCGTCGACTTCTTGCTTGATGGCCTCACGTTCCCCTGCAGAAACTCGGCAGGGGCTCTGACGGAGCGGACGGGCATATTCGTCGGTTATGATGCGATGTTTCGCGAGAGGGGTCTGACGAAGCCTCGATGACGACGAGAAGCAGTCTTTGTATTGGTGGAGTAAGGCTTTGAGCTCCTTTTGTTGCTGCCTGGAAAGGCCTTGACTTACGTCGAAGGGGGGCGCGGAAACTGCTGTCGACGTTGCGGCTCCCTGAGAATCGGTGAGGGTGAAGGCATTGCTCGTTTTCACAAATTCGCTTAGATGTGCTACTGTCGTGCCCGTATTCAAGTGCCTATATTCGTTGCTGAAGTTCGTCACCATTACCTTGGCTTCGCCGTTATGAAGCTTGGCTATGCCTCTTGCGACGCACATCTGACGGTCTAGGAGCAGGTGCTGGTCGCCTTCGATGACACCTTGTAAGTTGGTAGGCGCTTTGGTTCCGACGGAAATAATGACGCTCGACAGTGGCGGGATGGTTACCTGCTCTTCTGTTACATTCAAGGCATTGTGAGCGACGTTGCCGTCTGACGCCGTTGCATTATCCGTGGACAGCGTGATTGACCTGCATCTTAGATCGATGACTGCGCCTTGCTGGTCCAGGAAATCCATGCCTAAAATGACGTCTCGCGAGCATTGCTGCAGGACCACAAAACTCACAGAATATGTCTGGCTGTGAATCGTGACTCTTGCCGTGCAGGTTCCAGTCGGTGTTATAAGGTGGCCCCCTGCTGTTCGGATATCCGGTCCTTCCCATGCAGTCTTTACCTTCTTCAGCTTAGCGGTGAAGAGACCACTGAGGACAGAGTAGTCGGCGCCGGTATCGACTAGGGCGGTGACGCTATGGCCGTCGATGATCACGTCGAGGTTGGTGGTTTGTCGTCTGGCGTTCCGGTTAGGTCGGGGCGTTGGATCACGGCTGCGTCGGCTTGGTCCGGTGCTGCTATGTCGCGTCGGCGGCGAGGCTCTGTCGTGAAGACTCTGCTCAGGCGGCGTACTGCGACTACGTCGGGAAAGTTCGTGCGTCGTGGTCGTCGTCATCGGCAGTGGCGGCGGCGGTGGAGGAGGATCTTCGGCATTGCGTCGTGCAGCAACCGTACCTCCATCGGTTGCTGCCTTTAGTTTCCCGGGTAGGGGCTTGGGGATCGGCCCCAATTAGGGCCGGTGTACTGGCGGCGATCCAGAGAGGCGTAGCGGCCAGGCGAAGGTGAACGGGATGGTCGTCGTCGTTGCCACTGCGATCCGGCGATGTAGTCGGCGATGTCGCGAGGTCGCTCACCTGGGCGCGGACGCGGCGCGTTCACGTCGAAGCCACGCAGTCCCATCTCACGGTACTGGCAGTAGCGATAGGTGTGCCCGGCTTCGCCACAGTGGTAGCATAGTGGGCGGTGGTTCGGGGTGCGCCAAACGTCAGTTTTCCTCGGCGAGTGCTGGATTACTGGCGAGCGGGAAGGCGTCGGGGGTGGCGGCGGTGGTTGGCGACGAAACTGCGGAGACGTTGGGTCCTGGCGTTGGCGAGGAGCGGCGACAGGTGCAGTAGCCGCGTAGGTCATCGCCTCCGGTTGGGGCTGTGGCCGTTCAGGAACGCTCAGTGAGCGCTGTAGTTGCTCGCGAACTACGTCTTCGAGAGAGGCGACTTGGGGCTGAGACGATGGCAACGTGCGGCGCAGTTCTTCACGAACAATAGCGCGTATGGTCTCGCGCAGGTTGTCGGGGCAGAGTCCTCGGACTTCTGCGACGTCTGGCGACATGCGCCGATCGTATTGGCGGGTCCGCATTTCAAGAGCCTTCTCGATGGTGGTAGCCTCGGAGAGGAATTCTTGTACCGTCTTTGGCGGGTTTCTAATCAGTCCGGCGAAGAGCTCCTGCTTCACTCCTCGCATAAGCAGGCGAACCTTCTTGTCCTCAGACATGTCGGCGTCGGCGTGGCGGAAAAGTCGCGTCATCTCCTCCGTGAAGATCGTTACGTTTTCGTTGGGGAGCTGCATCCGAGTTTCAAGCAGTGATGCGGCTCTTTCCTTCCGCACGACGATTGCAAAGGTGCGCAGGAAAGCAACGCGGAAGTCGTCCCAGGTTCGAAGCGTTGACTCGCGGTTCTCGAACCAAGTCCCTGCGGCGTCTTTCAGGTAAAAATACACATGACGCAGCTTGTCGTCCGGGTCCCACTTATTGAGGGCTGCGACGCGGTCGTAAATGTCAAGCCAGCTTTCCGGGTCTTCGTAGGTCGATCCGCGGAAGGTAGGCGGCTCTCTGGGCTGGTTGACGACCACGGTTGCCGAAGACCTTGCTTCCGTCATCGTGGATGCCGGCTTCGTAGCAGCCTTTGTTTTCTTGTCCTTGTCGGGAAGCGGCAAGTATTCGGGCGGTAGTCCTTGTTGTCTTCGGCTCACTCGAACGACCGGGTCGGCGTCGTCCTCTTGGCGCCTTGGGCTTGGCTCACGGCTGGACGGGGGCGTACGGTACATGGACCGAGAAGCACCTCCACCAGATGTCACGCGGTTGTGACACACGCAGCACTTGAGAGGAAGCACACAGGAGTCAGGGCGATGCCGGGCGAACTGTTCATTGGGCGAACTTGTTCCCAGCAAAACAAGGCCAAACACAACTACAGCAACAGCGGCGTGAACAGTCGTCGGTCGACGGAAAAAGACTGACTAGTGGCGCACTGCGCCGGCTTTTTATACACGCGTCATATCGCGTTCTCGATTTATTTCTGGAGCTCTAGAAGTTACTAGAATGTGCGCGTCAAGCATGCAAAGTTTCAAGAATGATCCACACGGTTTCAGAGTGGCATGCAAGATAAACGTGGCCTGCGTTGCGCTTAACAGAAAGTGATAACAATGCTCCCCGCCAACAATCACAACGAGCGCGCGTGTCACTGGAAAGTGATAGCGGCTTTCTTCGTAAACCAAAAGAACCGCACGTGTCAATGTCCTTCAGCGAGGTGAAAATAAAAGCAGGGTTTTTCTTGTCCACTGAATGATATTGGATTACTGTTGATATTATAAAACTCCGCATGCCGCTAATTAGCTCGAGCTTGACCAGCGAACCGAAATTATTATAGCGATTGAATATTCAGTTGCGAGAACAACTTACGTCTCTCCGCTAACTTCTCCTGTACTTCACCGGTACATCCGAACGGCGTTGTTGTTTGACGAATTTTCTATTCCGTCGTTGCGTGAAGCATACTATTGTATTCTTATTCATATTAGTGTTTCGATCGCGTTGATGGAGCCTGCAACAATTCGGTGGAGTGTATATCACAAGCTAGAGTCTGAGCTTGGAATTGATGCAAGCGCTACCTAATTGAATTTGTTCCCTGGAAGAAGCAACTCCATATTCCTGACCATGCATGTAACAATGACGGTGTAGTATATTTTGGAACCATCCCCACGTTAAGCATTCGGTGCCGAGCAGTCACAATGGCGCTACACGCTAGCGACCTACTACGGCGGCAAATCCTTCAGGCTGGCTCGGTACATGTATACATGTATACGGTACGTGGCTCGGTACATGTATGTATGAATGGTATAAGTACCATTCAGTTCATGCGTAAGCACCAGTTTGTGCAGTTTTCTGCCGCAGGCCCAGGATACACATGGTGTCGTTCATGCACGGTTGACCACCTGGCACCACCACACTCCGCAATGCGTCAAAAATGGTTGATTTATAGGTGAGTTTCAAATTCCCCAAACCACCTTATGAATATGAGAGATGTCGTTGTGGAGGGTTCTGGAAATTTCGACCACCTAGGGTTCTTTACCGCGCACCTAAATCTGAGCACACGGGCTTACAGCATTCCTGCACCATCGTAAATACAGCCGCCGCAGCCGGGATTTCATCCCGCAACCTGCGCGTCAGCAGACGAGTACATTAACCACTAGCGAGGCCTGCAGCAAAAAATGAGGTGGCGATTATTTAGTAGTTCTTATCGTTTGGGAAAGTACTTAGGTTCGATTTACAATCTTTTGATCATCAAGAGTTCATCCGGTGAAAGAAGCATGGGCGTGCTTTCGTGCGTCCTATTCTTTCTTATGCGAATTCACGGGTTGACCCACTTACTGCAGCCATCTTGAATTGCACAGCACGCTACCAATAGCTCGTGGACATAGCGAATACGAAGTTTTATGCACTGCGTATTTTGCTCTCCATAAACCCTTTTTTAACGGCTTTACAACTAGTGCTTTAAAATAATCAGTTGTGAATTAGGATGTATTGTTAAAATTTAATATTGCATTTGAATGGTATAAACTTGTAATCATTCGCGCACTACGGCCACATGAATGTAGAGGTCGCCGAGGCCTTTGTCATGGTGTCCTCATGACTTTTTACTTTGGCGAACATCCAGTTTCTAATGGTAAATAAAACTTTCGAATTTCCTTTTGAATTATGAGATCTGCGTGCGTAAAAGTACGCTCAGAAGAGCTTGTGTATGTGGAGGGAGCTTGATGGAACATACTGTATGAAAAGGAAGCGCTGCAATGTTCAGAATACGAAAAACCAGCATGGCACAAACCAAGCGTCTGTGTAGTCCCTGTTTTTTGTGTTCTTAAGTTCGCAGTGGCACCTTTTTATACCTACTACACTTAGTTCATTATTAACCTCGTAACTTTTTTCTCCATACTTTATAAATCATTCATGTATATATGAATCAAATATTGAATTCCTAATTATTGACATCAAAGACGCATTATATCAGAATACTTTCTGGCAAACTTCGGTGTTTATGTCACAAATTGCTAATTAGGTAGAATATTTTGTGTGCAATTTTTCTAATAACTGTCAAGTATTTACGTGCACATTGAGCTTCTATTCACTTTTTATGACAATTTCAAGCGCGTGCAGGCAAAATTTGCTTAGATGATCCCCTGTGACATTAATGTTTTTTATTGCTATTTAAAGCCGATAAGCCGCTAGCGAAAACGCCTGTGATTCCTTTGATTTTTACCGCCTCAATATATAGGCCGCACAGCTGTACTCTCATGCTTCAGCTGCCTAGAAATGACAACAACCAAAGTGGGAGCTCTGCCAGCAGGACCTGGATAAAGAGCAAGAGGAATTGCCATTGCTCGATGCCGCATAGAGAAATAAGTGTGTAATATTCATACTTATTGTAACTGATATGCTCTATACGAAAAGCACGAAAAAGATACTCGCTTGAGAATATATTTTGAAAGTGATGTGCTTTTGAAGAATATACTCCTGAACATACAAAAAACAAAAGGAGCCTATCTCGTGAACAAATGCAAACGCAGATGTGGGAGGTCGTATTATATACTGAACACACAACTTTGTGCACGTCATCCTTCCTGGCTTTATTTGCGAAAATGAGCGTGATAGTGAAGACGTCTGAATGCGAGAGAACATGATCAATGTAGAAAAAAAGTTAACAGGCTTAAATAAGGCAGTCTCAATGTTCTCGTCTCCGGAGTTTTTTACGTCCGAAAGAGCTCCGCGTGCAGAGAACAGCCACGTAGTTACTAAATTCGACGAACGTTTTTTGCTGTCGACACGGAAACTAATTATTGTCTTTCCGAAATATGTTTTTTCGCGTGTAACTGGAGCAGCGAGACTGCGACATAAAATAAATATTGGGGACATAAAATTCTAGGCAGCTTATTAGGATATGAGCATGTTAAAGCGAGAGTGTTCACTGCGGGGGTAGACGAAGACTCTACTGACGTCCTAAATTACTGCCGTGCCTTTAATTCTGTGCCATTTGTCTTAGCCCCTTAGGCACCCATCTCAAATGTAGTAAAATATCGTGCTTATATACTGTATTGAAAACAGTGAACTGCTAGAATATTTGAATGAATGAATAAACTTCATTTGAAATCTGTCAATTTTTACCGGGCAAGATGGGGTAAGAGGGGTTGACCCCTCTCTCTTCTCCTGGCCCATCTTCACCCTGCCGGATGACCCAAAGCTGGTGCGCCAGCTCGTCGCTAGTGAGTGCCACCTGCGCTGCCACCGCCGATCCGCAACAGTGACCGCAGACGCGGTAGAGGCCGGCCCCCGCCTTTGCACGGTGGTAGCTGCAGCAATTGGCCTCGGAGTTCGTCCCTGCCTAACATGCGTCGCGAGGAGAGCTGCCGCAAGGACATTGGGCATACTTCCAAAGCATGTGTCGCAGTGTCAACCTTCCCCGAACGCTCGACATGCGTCCGTCGAGTATACGTGTGGATAACACAGGCGCATTTGTCCATAATAACCTCAAAGATATGGTCTGTATTTTATTCAATTTGTTGTGTAGGGGTGATTATTTGCGTCTGGTTATCTTGTAATGTTGTGTAATGTCGTTGAATGTGGTCAGGCGGACCGCTCTCGGAGGTGAAGGTGGCCACCGAATCGGCCACGGCTTGGTGAGTTAGATCTGACGCCGTGGCGTGGGCTGCCTGGTTGCCTGCGAGCAGGACGCTGGTGTGAGCCAGGGTCCACAGAAGGAAGACATTCACATTCTCAGTTTTGAGGTACGAGGACGATGACGCCGAGGCCATCGTTCCTCGAAGCTCACCGTCGTCCTTGTTGCCATTACTTGATTGTAGTATCCGGACCGCCAGACAAGAGATGCGGCCGCGCGCGATACCACGGACGGCAGCTTGCGAGTCGTTGATCACGACCACAGCCTGCGGTGCCACAACCAGTGCTAGAGCAATCGCCGCCTCTTCGGCCGCCTCTGTGTGTTCCGTACGCACTGTGGCGATCGCGATGCATTGGATCGTGCGATGCACAACGGCGATCACGTGAGCACGCCTTCCCTCCAGTTATCGCGCGGCGTCCACGTACACCACCTCGTCGCTGTTGCCATACATTCTTTGAAGGTCACTCGTTCTTTTGTTGTGGCGCCTGACGTGGTATGTCGGATGAATGTTCCTGGGGAGCGGCGGGACAATGAGACGGTCGCGGACCATACTCAGAACCATCGTCTTCTCCCCGCATTGAGTGGTGTATGTAATGCCTAGATATTCGAGGATGCGCTTGCTCGTCTTAGACTTGGACAATCGCTTGTATACATTGAACAATGTTGTTCACCTCAATTAGTTCAACCGAGGTGTTGTGCAGGCCAAGCTCGAAGAACATGTCGTTGCTCGTGTTTACAGGTATGCCTACCACCCTCTTGAACGCCTTGATAATCATGCAGTTGACCTAGTTTCGTTCGGACGCCAGCCACTTTAAATAAGGAGCGACGAACGTTATGCGACTGATCGAGTACGCCTGTACGAGGCTGATCGCGCAGCTTTCCCGCACGACGCAGCGTCTGTTCGTTAAGCAGCGCAAGAGTCGAATTCTGTTGTCCACCGAAAATTTAAGTCTTCGTACCATTTCACCATTGTGAGCGCTGGCCTGCAGACGTAGTCCGAAAATCCTTATGTTCTCGAGCTCGGTATGGGAACGCCATCCGCCTCTACTACTCTACTTTCTGATCTCCCTCCACCGGGACGGACGGTCTTGCGGCGTTTTCTCGTAGTTCTGTTTAGCAATAGCTAGGACTTGGCCGCTGAACATTCGAGGCTTGTACCTCTCAAGAAGTCCTGCACCGCGTCCAGCCCATCTACGGCATCCGTATATAGTTACAAAATCTTTGGCCCTATCTCAGCGATCTGACACGGTCGAGAATCGCAGCATGCTCGACGCTGTCAAAAGCTTCAGATTACTATCGAACAAGTCTTATGAAACGCTATTACGCAGGACTGAAGAGTGATAACTTTTTGGGCACACTTGCTCGTATAAACCGGCGGACCCTTTTTTATAACACTCGTCTTGTTCACACGTGGTTTCTTTCACGCACGCGCACGAACTACGGCAAGGAGATGCTGTGCTTTCTATGGCCGTTCCATCTGAATCAACTAACACTGTGAAAATATTGCTGGAGATGTGTTTTCGTCCTACCTGTGTAATGCCATTGTATTTCTTTTTTCATTTGTACACTCTCATTTATCTTTTATATGATTATCAAAATTGAAGTTGGTACAATGTTTTAAAGGTTTATTTTTTGATCTGTTTCACTTGCATTATCTGTCTATATATATTCATATGTAAATGTTCATGCACTTCTTTACAGTACTATTACGCATTCCTTTACCGTTCTAATTGAGTGACACAGTGTTGTTTAATTTATTTTATACCATAATGTACACTCGCCTATCCCTGCCACTTTGTACGGGGTCGTGGTCCTAATCAACCCCGTGAAGAGGCTTTTTGACCCCTGCCCTCAGCATCCCAAATGATGGTATGTTGGAAAAAATAAAGATCATAGTTCAAAGTTGAAAGGACGAGATTTTACTTTATGGAACTAGAAGTTTTGTGTACGACTTGATATTTCAGCTGCATCATCAATAGTTGAAAAAAAAAACATTTTTGTCACTTAGGTGCCTTCCCAACTTCTCAAAATGTCGTGAGAGTGCTCATTGTGAAAAGTTCATTTTAAAAGTACCACTCCTTCTTTCTATATCAAATTAGCGTACATGTTAAAAATATTCACTTGTGCGAGCAGCTTGAGGCTCAGTATTCGCAGAAAAGTGTTTCTACCACATACGCCTCCAAATGTTTAGTCAACATGTGTTATGTTTCTACTTTTTCTGTTAAATTTCTACAATATGTAAGAATATTTGAGCAAGAAATATTTACTCCACAAAATGTATACCTTCCGGAAAAGATACTTTCAGACCTCTCGAGCTGTTAAAAATCATGAGAGAAAATCACTAATTTACCAAAACCATCCTCTTTTTCTATATTAAGACGCAATCAGCACCATGTGTTGATAACATTCAAATCACTTTTTTGCCTAAATTGAAAGCATAGACTAGTTCTTTTCATATAACTACATTTATCATTACAATTCTTGTTTCAAGGAAGAAAATAGTTGTTTTTATCTTTCCAATTGATCGGCTTGACGGAGGAAGCCTTCTCTGCTTTCCTCACGAGCCACGACTGCTTTGACCAACTCCGGGCTGTCCAGAAGGCCCACGATGCGGCGGTGAGCCTCTGCCTCCCTGTCCCAACGTGGGAGCGGCCCGCAGTCTTGCCCCTATAAAAATGGGGTGAAGATTCTTCTGGACCCGAATAAAGTTATCTATCTATCTATCTATCTATCTATCTATCTATCTATCTATCTATCTATCTATCTATCTATCATCTATCTATCTGCCTGTCTATCTATCTATCTATCTATCTATCTATCCAATTGACGGCAATGGGGAACTTCAAGGCGGAAGTTGTCGTATTACAAAATGAGAAGATAGCCGTCAAAAGTGTGAGCAATAGATTCCACATATTGTAGAAGTAATTTCAGTTTATTTGTATTGGCCCCACCGTGGTGGTCTAGTGGCTAAAGTACTCGGTTCTTTACCCGCAGGTCACGGATCGAATCTCGACTGCGGTGGCTACATTTTTGATGGAGGCGAGAATGCTGCATGCCAGTGTGCTCTGATTTCTTCGGATCTCCACTACGGCATCTAAAATCCGTTCAAATCAACATATCATCAGTTCTTGTGTATAGAAAGAACACTTTACTGCTCTCCTTTTATTGTGAAAGAAAATATATGGACAATATTGGCTTGCCCCGCCGCGGTGGTCTAGTGGCTAAGGTACTAGGCTGCTGACCCACAGGTCGCGGGTTCAAATCCCGGATGCGGCGGCTGCATTTCCGATGGAGGCGGAAATGTTGTAGGCCTGTGTGCTCAGATTTGAGTGCACGTTGATGAACCCCAGGTGGCTGAAATTTCCGTAGCCCTCCACTACGGCGTCTCTAATAATCATATGGTGGTTTTGGAAGGTTAAATCCCACATATCAATCAATTAATCAAACATTATTGGCTTGTTTTTGCTGTCGCCGTCGGCATTTCCGCCACCATATTGCCGCTTACAAAGTCTTATTTTGCATGTTGTGCGTGCTAGTAAAAGCGTGTGATCTGTGGGAACAAGTATGGCTGAATCAAAATTGGAAAAGATGGTCCCCCCCCTGCTCAATGTGCACATGCGATATCATTGTGTGAGGCATGTGGTCGAGCACTCTACAAGCTGAGAAATCGCTTTCTGCAAGTGATTCGGCCTCGATGTGGGTGGGGAAGCAACATTGTTTTACCAGTAAGTGAGAACTACGACCATTGGCGCGGTCCCCTGACCAGACAGATCTGCGTCTGGTCAGGGGACCACGCCACCCAACCCATGTTCCCGACCCATATTCACCGACCTTGGCCGTTTGAGACGCTCAGAAAAAAACATACGCGGAAACGCATTCTTAGTGTAGCACTGCCCTTTCATGAAGAAAGAGATAGACGAGCTCTTGCCGCTTCATTTTCAGCGACTCCGGCTCATTTGTGCTTTTAGAGGCGAAGCTTTTTATAGCGGCACTTATTTGTCCCTCGTTGTCGTTGTAGTGTGTAACAAGTATAACATTTTGACCTCCAAGGTGGTGCCAATGAGAGATTTCTTCTGTGCGTTTTGAACAATGGAAAATAGTGCTCAATGTACATGCCAATGGCTGCTAATGAGGATTGAGAGACAAAGCATTCGGCTTTTAGTTACCGCGCACGCTGCAATCCCCACTCGCTGGGTGTAACCTCCTTAGTTTTAGAAAGGTTTAGCGAGCATTGAGCCGCAGTGCCATGAATGCAATGAACTACTATATAGCATGAACTCGAGATGGTTAAAGCTGGGAAGTAGATACGAGGCGCAAGCCGTAGGAAAGTAAAAGCCGAATTCTCCTGTCTCTCATTTCCCATTAGCAGCCATTGGGATCTACATTGAGCACTATCTGGCAGGAAAAGCCTGTTATGTTATACTCGCTGGGCGTAACCTCCTTGGTTTTAGAAAGGTTTAGCGAGCGTTCGGCCGCAGTGCCCTGAATACAGTGAACTTTTATGTACCATGAACTCGAGGTGGTTAAAGGTGGGAAGTGGACCCGAAGCGCAAGCCGTAAGAAAGTGTGCGTGTGCCACCTCTCGTTGAGTCCTTTGAATGTCCGGTGCATAGCGGTGGTTCTATATGGGGAACATATGATGAAAAGATGCGATATGATGGTACTTGGAGTGTTGAATGGATGGACGAACGACACACTGACAGATCCATGAACGGACGCATTAACGGACGTAGGGGCGGATGTATGGACGAACGCAGGGACGAACGTACGAACAGACGCACGCACGGACGGGCGGATGGACGCATGGACGGTCAAACAGGCGGACGCATGGACGGACGGAAGCAAGAACGAATGAACGGACGAATGCTTCGCCCCACTCTCCATCATCCACTCCGTGGATATGCTGCCATTTTTTTACCGCTTTGTTTTGGGTTCCAGCGCTGCAGTGGTAGTAAAAAAATCAACGGCACGGAGCCTATAAAGCCGCGGTCGCGAGCATGGTGCACTCTCTAACGATCTACATCATTAAAATGCTCGTATATGTTGGGTGTTCCCACCAGTTGTGTCAAGATGACAACCAGTAGGAAAGGCGCTTTACTCCCTGAAGGGGTCATGGTCGCTGTAAGCAGTGTTTTTTTAGTTTTATTTGATAGCGTATACAAACAACTAACAGTGAGCCTAATTTTGACGAGTATTCTGATTAGTTGTCACAGCGTGTATTCACTCACCCTTGCGGCGAAACTGATTTTTCTCTGAGCACATGCCTTGGTCTCTGTCCGCAGTAAAAAAATCATGGCTGCAGCCTCACAGAAGAAAAGTCCGCTTGTCGAAACACCGGCACTGCCCACATTCCCTTACTGAAAAGTTTTCACGGAAAGTTTGCATTCTCCTCTAACTCCTTTTCACCCGCTATTTTGTACAGTTACAATTATAAATGCTACCTCGTAAACGGTCATCTATGGTGCATGCCGGAAGACGACGCATCTAGTGCACTGCCGCTCCTGCATGGAGGTTTGATGGAAGAGGTGTTGAAAGATGGAAATTGCGGCAGTGGGGAAGCTGCCTTCGAGAGGAAAGAAACCAGCACGACGACGTTGTTATGTATGTTAGGAGCTGTAAATGAAGGTAATTAAGTCACCAGGCAGGGTAGACACGCCGTGCCAATTTTATATGCTATATCAAGGTAACGAGCGCCACGGCAGTGCTCAGACGCACCTGACATGATAGAAAAATAGATAGATAGATAGATAGATAGATGGATAGATAGATAGATAGATAGATAGATAGATAGAAGTTTTCAGACGGACGTTATTACTGACGGATGATTGGATGGATATCATCGCAATTTTTTTCTATTGCGATGATTGAATTGCTTCGAATTAAGCATTTAAAGCGAGTGAAAGCGCATGAAAAGAGGTATTTAAGTATTTTTTACAAAGTGAAACTAGTGCGCCATTGGAACTTACTTTACAAATCAGACGAGAACACATTCCACATTATCCCACGTTAAAACTTTCGGTTTGGAACTCTTGTAACGCTTCGCACAACGCTGTTGTTTTCCTGCGGACAAGCACTGTCTAGTTAGCAATCGGTGCTCTGAGTCAAGTTTGAAGTTTAGTGCTCTGTTCACTTATTTTTACTGTTATCATACTTTGACGCACTGTTAATTTTTCCCGGCAACATGGCCTTCTTTCAAAAGAAATTGATATGCAGCATTCATGATCAAAGGCATGCGAATTGCACATGTCTGTACCTGAAAGTTCACTCGAAGCGAATTACAAGAGCGGGTGAACCGAAAAAAAAAAGAAAGAAACGGTGCACTTGGCTGTGAAAGGGATTACGTACTCTTTCTTTTCACTCATGTTATCGCGTAGCCAACATGTATTTACGTGTGCAGAGTGGGGGAGAAGAGTGCGGGCGTGTCTTAAGCGCCCTGAAAAGAAAAAGCTTTTTCTCATTTCGAGCACGCCACTTACTCATTGTGTCTTCTAGCTTGGCCTGCCATGCAAGTGCAATCTCTTCCAGAAGAAAACATCCACATTTCCCTTCTACAGGTTTGGCGAGAATTTCCGCGTCTTAGCACTTTGAAGGAGCCCTGAAGAAAAGGAATTCGCGCCTGTATATTTTCCACCCACATTCTTATCGTTGTCACCTTAGAATGCGCTTGTTACGTTTGTTGAGCGCAGGAGGCGGAAAGTGCTTATTCATTTTATTAACTCTCAAGGCCAAAGCATAGCGTAGTATGGTAAAGTAAGAAAAAAAGTACGTTAAAGTAAGAAAAAAGTACACATACATAAAAAACAAAGATTGAGAGCGTATGCAGAATCCTAACAAAAGCTACCGCATTGTTTACCATAGTACTCAGAAAGGAAGGGATTAAAGCAAACCGTTGGGACGTTGTCCAAGCATGTGCTTGGCTGGTGATCACCTAGGTGACGTCGAAGCATTATAATTTTATTATCCTAAGAAAAAAGTGACACACAAAAAGCCAGGGTAAAGAAAGTTAGTGTTAGCGCACAAGCCTTGTGTTCGCAGCTGACCACTATTCGTAAAGTTTAGTACACTTCTGGAAGAACGGATGGTACTTTTGTGCCTATGTATGTAATGATGCGTAAGCCACGGAACCAGGATCTTTTAAATCAAAAGCTGTTGCAAGATCACAAAAAAGGTTGCATGTGCAGTAGTTGTCCGCCGTAGCCACCGACGGTGTACGTAAAAACTATCTCCCAAAGCTATATAAAAAGAAAAAAAACAAGAAAAACGCACGCAACCAGGCCAAAGGGGTTTCTAACCAGGGGGCTTTGCGTGCAGGCCCAATATTACCACATAACCATGCCAGGTTCACGAAAACTCATTTCAAATGCACCTTATGCAGGGTTCATACCTGGAAAGAAAATTGCCCTATATGAGTAATAAAGCATTTGACAAAGCCGAGAGAGAACCAGGCTTCACACAATGCGAATTACTTAACGAGTGGCCGTTGAATGCTCCAATACACCCTTCCCCTTAGAAATCTTTCACGCATAGTTTTTCATCACCGTTACTAACAGCACTGAAAATGACGAGTAGTTATAGCACGAGAAGAAAATGACAACGAGAGAAAAGAAGGACACAAGGATACGAGCGCTCGTGTCCTTCGTGTTCTTCTGTCTCTGTGTCGTCGTTTTGTTTTCGCACCATAACTATCGTCCCGTGCCATACCAACTAGCCCAAGCATCCCCAGCACTGAAAAGTTGCACAAAAATACTTTGCAAGCGTGCAGCGAGTATCACGCTTCTCCGAAGAATGAAAAGGGATGAGTGGATGAATTACTGAACTTCAATAGGTCCTCGCAACGCACTTTAGTTCGGTCCTTCGGAACGCGGCGCTCCCGCGTCGGATCAGGGCAGTGCCCTACGTCACGCTGTGGGGAAGTCTTCACGCCTTGAAAATGTGAGGGTGCTATTACAAGCTCCGGACTCCAACAACATTTATGGACCGTCCGCCAGGCCCGCGACGCAGCAGAGAGACGAGAGATGACATAGTCAATTATCTACTGAATATAAACTACAAATATTGGAGATTCCCCCGAGGTGGTATATGTCATAATCTCTAAGGCTTAGATAAACAAAATCAAACGAGATTAGGAGACCTTTAAGCTGCCCCTTGAAGAGTTGAACGCGATAGCCAAATCCAGTCATTAGTGCACCCTTGAAGTAGTAAGTGCACACTTAATAATGTGTTTTTGTTACATACATACGCATGCGTGAACACACCACACACACCACACACACACCAGAGTAGATCGTACCAGAGTGCGTGCGAATAGAACACACAGCTATAGAGTTTCCTATATACATTAGAGGAAACTCTGGCGCTAGTGTCTATGGGAGCTGCAACGCACGGCGCTTCAGCGCGCATGGGAATGATGGGTAGTACACAAAATTGTCTAATATTCGTCCTTCTGGCCTGCTTTTGGCTCCGTGTGTGTATGTGTGGATTGGAGCTGTTTTCTTACGAAACTTGTATTCGCAAATGTTCAGTGGTAGCGCTCACCATCTTATTTTTTTAGACTTACTTTCCAAATCGGCTCACGAAGTTCAAAAGGGTTCAATGTTCCTTTCAAAACAAAACTGAAACACAGCTATAACCGAAGCCGCAAGTACAATTCACCGCCCAAAAGTACGAAGACTAGGTAAATGTGTGTACTGCTCATCATTCCCAAGGTCGCTGAACTATCGCAGCGCAGAGTGCCCTCTAGTTAATTTTAGGAAACTCTATGCATACAGACTTTTGATCTAAAGCAAGAGTCGAGTGGCCTCCAAGATACACAGGGGGGGGGGGGGGGGGGGGGGGGCCGCGCGCCTCGCTATCTCGGAGACCATAAAGAATCTCACAATGCTTCACGATAGCAGCCCATTATCTAGCGTTTTGCTGTTTTTCTTGATCGACGCCTCTGGAAAGGTATGATATGTTTTTCCGCTAGATGGACATAGTTGTGCATTTTTACAGCTGTTCCGAAGTTTTTGTGTGTTTTTAGCGGAGATGGCTGCACTATCCCGGCTTCTTTTGGTGTAGGTTTCAGGCTTCCCAAATGCGCCTACAAATTGCCGAATGGGCTCGTTCTCGTCTTGACACCTGTCGAACAAAACACGTTAAAGAACCCTGAAACACTTTTTCAAGTAACCATGAAATGATTTCACTTGAGCAGCTTATTTGCTCACAAATTCAACCTCGCAAAATTTCAAGAATCCATCCAGTGTGAGTGAGTTACAAAGGTTTGTCGCATGCTGCAATTTCACTGTCTCTTCTCCAATTCTGACGAAAGCGTTGGAAGCAAGCAGGGGAGGGGTGGCAGGGGCAATAAATATACCGCGCCTCGTCACTTTTGCGCCCTTTTTTTTCGAATGCGTGGCTTTTTCAGTGTGATCGCGTGCACACGCGCACACAATAGCAGTTAACACAGTTGGTGGAGATCAGCCATACCAACGTGATAGATAACCTATGAACTGGTAAAGCAAAGCAGACGCACAACCGACAGAGCATTGTAGCGTCCCGTCGCGAAGCCTTCGATTAAAGCTGTATTGGAGTAATGAAGCGAGGTTCTGTGGGCGTCGAGTGGAGTTCAGTTGAAGAGTCCAATGCACAAGTGTAGTATTATGTCGCAAGTGGTGAAGTTGTTTTGTGGCACCAACTCGTGACAAGGTATGCGCAGTGTGGGTGCTCTGTCGTCGGCACAACGGGCAGCCTTGTCGGTTTGCTGGTTACCAATAATCCACAGTGACCAGGTCGCCATTAGAAGATGATGGCATCTCCTTTTTAGTGGAGCGATGACAGATTCTATGGTTTGAGATACCATCGAAATATAGGTTCCCGCCTCGTAGGACTTCACATACACTGAGGGCCGCCTTGGAGTCCAAAAGATAGCCTACTTAGCTGGGAATTTTTGCATAACAAATCCAATGGCGGCTGGAAGAGCAGCTAGTTTGGAAGCCCGTAGATGTTGTGAGGTGTGAATTCTTATAATTGACGGTGATTGACTGAGATGGAAATACAAAAGCGCCCGTCGAACTTCCGGACAGAACTATCGTATAAATATGACTTCAGTATACATATGATATACATAAATGATCCAATGACATCTGCTTGGGAGCTGGAAATGACTGGTTCACCTTTTCAGTATCTCCAGCACCTCAATGTGTACAGAAGTCCTTTGCAAGCACCACCCTGGGCATAGCAGAATAATTGCGGTGATAATCTCCGGGAGAAGAAATGCTGGTTAGCCGCCACTAGTCTGGAGAACTCTGCTTTCGGACTTTCCAGTGGCAGGCTAGCAAGGTGCTGGTTAGGCTGTCAGGATATATGGCGAATATGCGCGCGGAGTAGTCGACAGTTGTGCAGGTTTTTGGCACTGGAAATAGTTGCGACCGTGTTAGCACACCTAGGCAATCTCAAGCATGTGCGAAGAACTTGACTTTGATAGCTTTGCAGGACCCGGATGTTGGTTTTTCCGACATTTGAAAGCAAGGATCTGCTATACCGAAAATATCTCAAGAAAAGAGCTCTGTACAGTTTAAGCATGGCTGACACGGATGTTCCCCAAGTTTTACAGGAGAAAATTTCATTACATGAGCGATAGAGTTGAGCCTCTTCTTGAAGTGCGTGATGTAAGCACTCCACGAAATATCTCTGTTAATAATAATGCCTAGGAATCGATGATATCGTGTTTGCAAAATTCTGACCTTCTCGATGGAAACAGGATACCAGAACATCGCCTTGCGAGTGAAAGAACTAAGGCACATTCTCGGAGGAAATTCTCAGCCATCGAGCACGAAGATACTTTGACGTCAATGTCGCTGCTTTTAGGAGCCTTGCCTGTATCTTGGGTCGCGTCACTGCCGAAGCCCAGATGGAGATGTCATCGGCATACACAGAAAGTTTGACTGATCGAGGTCGAACTCGGGTAAGTCCTAATCTGCAGTTAAACGAATAGGTTTGAGAACCCCACCCTGTGTGTAGCCACGAGAGACGTATGGTCTATGGTGCGGCTGCTGCAGAATACAAGAAGAAGGCTCTCTTTAATGAGTAGCTCCGAATCCACTTTTTGGGAACATTGGCATCGGCAGGGTACTGTATTGGGAGAGGCAAAGCTGCAGTGTGGTGCTTCGCAGCTGTGATGATGGGGGCTTAAGAGAGCCTAAGTTTGGGGGGAGGCAACTAGAGTATAGCTAAGGGAGGTAGGGGGATTCCTTTAGCACGTGTCATCGCGGCAAGCCAGCCTCAGAAAAAAACGCCAGGCCTGCGTGGA
>NW_023612040.1:0-66921 GCF_013339725.1 Rhipicephalus microplus | reverse complement strand
CTGTGATCGGCTCAACTTTACCAAGCAGCTACATCCCGTAATGTCGCAACACAATGATGTCAGTAACGTTCGCGATGGGTGACGCTATGATTACGTCAGAGAGTGACGTGATCCCGTTACGACAATTTATTATTGCATAGCTAGTTTCCGACGCTGGCACCGTGGGACGCCGCCGACGCTGATGGTCAGTTCAGTTTTCGTATTTTATAACGAATCCCAGGCTTTCGTGGTAACAAGTCTGGTCTCAGCTGAGCCTTGCTCCTGTCAGACGCACGTCCCTATACAGTGCAGCTCATGAGCGCTTTTGACGCTGAGAACGTCATGTGAGTGAAACGCTTTTCTATCACTTTTGTTTTGGTGGTTATAGATATACGTATGCTTATGCTGCAATATCAATACACCTCCTGATTGTTTATTGCTTTTATTGCGATAGCAATTATGGACACTCTCGGCTGGATTTCACCACCGGCGTCGATATCATACACGGTATGTATATATATATATATATATATATATATATATATATATATATTATAATATATATATAATATATATATATTATATATATATATATATTATATAATATATATATATATATATATATATATATATATATCCTTTTCCGACCCCGAGTCCAGTAGACTGGACATACAAAACTCACGTCGTGCGTGGGCAAAGTGGCTGAGCACGTCGTCCTCAACAGGGTTGGTCGATACCTCGAAGATAACGACTACATCCCGCACCACACGATTGCCTTCCGACCAGGGTTATCCACTCAAGACGCCATGTTACTCCTAAAGCATCAAATTCTAGATGGCGGAAACACTCGGGACACTCGTGCAATACTCGGTCTCGATTTAGAAAAGGCCTTCGATACCATAACGCACTCGTCAATATTAAAAGTGATCGCAGCTCTCGGCCTAGGTCGTCGATTTTACTACTTTATCCGCTCTTTTCTCACTCGGCCCAGAGCCGTCCTCCACGTAGGAGACCTAGTGTCGAAAGAAGTGGAGCTCGGACAGCGGGGCACGCCTCAGGGATCCGTCCTCTCACCCACGCTCTTCAACCTCGTGATGATCGGGTTTTCCGAATGACTTTCAAAAATAGACGGGCTAAACCACACTATCTATGCGGATGATGTAACCATATGGTGCTCCACAGGGTCGGATGGCTTCATTGAGTCCGCCCTGCAAGAGGCTATCGACATCACCGAGTCTTACCTCGCCCACACCGGTCTCAGGTGCTCACCTGCGAAGTCGGAGCTGTTGATATATTTGCCCAAACGCCGGGGTGCCAAGCCCAAAGGGTGGAAACCTCCGGCGGAACGCAATATCACCCTCCACACGAGAGATGGTCGTACTATACCCCGGGTAGACACCATCAAGGTTCTCGGCATGACCATCGAGTCCCGCGGAACCAACACCCAAACAGTACACAAGGCCAGGACTAAGACTGAGAATGCCATACGACTCGTACGTAGAGTAGCCAACAGGCACCATGGCCTCAAAGAAGACAACATGCTGCGTCTCGTACACGCGTTTGTTTTGTGCCATTTTGCCTACGTTGCCGCTATACACAAGTGGCTACGTGCTGAGCGCGATCAACTCAATGCGCTTATTCGCAAGGTGGTCAAACGAGCCCTTGGCCTCCCTATCACCACTCCAACGTACAAACTTCTCGAGCTTGGCGTACATAACACGCTAGAAGAGATCGCCGAAGCTCAGGAACGTGTGCAATTGACCCGACTCACTACAACCAAGGTGGGCTGCCATATTCTGCGCGAGCTCGGCTTCTTCTCCTCGAGGGCCAGGGACTCCCCAGAGTTGACTCTAATTCCCCGTGAAATCCGTGACGTTATTACGATCGCTCCCATACCACGAAATGTACACCCCGAATACAACAGAGGCAGGCGCCTTGCGCGGACGACCGCCATTCTCAAGCGCATAGACATGGAAGCGGACAACGTCTCGTTCGTGGACGCCGCTGCCTATCGCAACAACCAAGCCTTCGCCGCGGTCGCGGTATCATCCGCGCAGCAGACTCCTAACTCAGCCACAATCCTCACCCGAAACCCCGAAGTAGCGGAGCAAGTAGCTATAGCTATAGCTATGCTCGAGAGCAAACGGGAATTCATCTACAGCGACTCCACGCCGGCCATCAAAGCCTTCGAACGCGGAGTCATCTCCGACCAGGCGTTACGTATCCTGCGCAATGCGGACCCGAGTGCCCTGAAGCACCACACTGTCATCTGGTTCCCCGCCTATCTCGGCCAGGTGCCGGGTGCCCTATCCAACCTCAACGAGATCGCCCATGATGCAGCGCGCGCACTTACCGACCGCACTGCCACAGGGCAACCTCATCTTGCTGGGTTGGATACCAATCAGGATGCACCAATTACGTACAATGAAATTACAAAGCACTTTTACTTGGAACGCCGCATTTTTACACCCCCACATCCGAAACTTAACCGACCGCAGGCATTAACCCTACGCCTATTACAGACACACACGTACCCAAACCTTGCCACGCTTCACAATTATTATCCCGATGCATACCCCAGCGACACATGCTCATCATGTGGACACACAGAGACACTCGAACACATGCTCTGGGAGTGTAGAACAACTCCTCCCGACTCTACCTCAAGCAAGTGGGAGAGATCCCTCAGGAGCTCACTTCTCGCCGACCAGCGATGGGCCGTCCGGCAGGCCCACGAAGCGGCCGCCAGGTACTCCCTGTCGGTCCCTACGTGGGAGTTGCCCGCTACGCGCTAAGCGCGTCCTGCAGGACCGAAATAAAGTTTTTTCATTCCATTCCATATCCTTAACCCTCGTTTGTCCCCTAATCCACTCTGCTCTCTTCTTGACTCTTAAGGTTACACCTACCATTCTTCTTTCCATTGCTCGCTGTGTCGTCCTCAATTTAAGCTGAACCCTTTTTGTAAGTCTCCAGGTTTCTGCTCCATAGCTAAGTACCGGCAAGATACAGCTGTTATATGCTTTCCTCTTGAGGGATAGTGACAATCTACCTGTCATAATTTGAGAGTGCTTGCCGAATGTGCTCCACCCCATTCTTATTCTTCTAGTTACTTCAATCTCGTGGTTCGGCTCTGCGGTTATTACCTGCCCTAAGCACACATAGTCTCTTTACGAGGTGTCTCCTGACGGGAAGAGTACCAGAGTCTTGGAAGAACGCTAACATCATCCTAATACATAAGAAAGGAGATGACAAGGACTTGAAAAATTACAGGCCGATCAGCTTGGTCTCTGTAGTATACAAGCTATTTACAAAGGTAATTGCTAACAGAGTAAGAAAACATTATAATTCAATCAACCAAAGAAATTTTTATTACACCTACTTCCTAAGCGTAATAAAACGCTAACAATTCACAGCATGTAACCACGGACCGTGGTTAACAGCGTGAAACGCTCGCATTCAGAAATTTTTTGTTCTCCAACAATATGAAGTCGTATGCACTTGGGACAACGCATGCTGAGAAGTGTTCTGAAAGCGTCGTCGCACTGTGAGGACCACGAATGGAGAGGCCCGTTACTGTCTGAGAAGCTTCGTCAGTGGCGATATGATAGTCGCGAAGTTTCGAATGAAGCGCCGAAAGTAGGAACAGAGTCCTACGAAACTGCGCAGTTCCTTCACGGATGTCGGCTTGGGGAACTCGGTCACGGCCCGAAGCTTGGCTGGATCAGGGAGAATACCGTCCTTGGACACGACGTAGCCGAGTATTGTCAGCTGCCGAGCTGCAAATTGGCACTGCTTTAGGTTCAGTTGCAGACTGGCGTTGCTCAGACGCGTCAAAACATGCCGAAGGCGTTGAAGGTGCGTTGAGAAGTCAGGAGCGAAAACGACGACGTCATCGAGGTAGCACAGGTACGTGTGCCATTTCAGGTCACGCAGAACTGTATCCATCATTCGCTCAAAGGTGGCGGGCGCATTGCACAGCCCAAACGGCATAACGTTGAACTCGTACAAGCTGTCGGGGGTGACAAAAGCGGTCTTCGGTCGAGCGTCCTCAGCCATAGGTACTTGCCAGTACCCTGAGCGCAAATCGAGGGATGAAAAGAATTCTGCTCCTTGCAGGCTGTCAATCGCGTCATCTACCCGCGGTAGTGGATACACGTCCTTACGAGTGATCTTGTTGAGGCGTCGGTAGTCCACACAGAACCGCACAGAACCGTCCTTCTTCATGACGAGAACGACAGGAGATGCCCAGGGGCTGCTAGAGGGGCGAATAACATTGCGGCGAAGCATGTCGTCGACTTGCTCGTTGATTACACGGCGTTCTGTGGGAGATACGCGATATGGACGTTGCCGCAGCGGTGGCTGTGCGCCTGTGTCGATGCGATGCGTAACGGCGGATGTGCGGCCAAGAGAAGGTTGATCGACATCGAAAGAAGAGCGGAATTCTTCCAACAGGCCCAAAAGCTGGGAACGCTGGCCCTGCGTAAGGGCGTCGGGTATGCAGGGACCGAATATATCATCGGATGATGAAGCAGATGTCGAAACAGCACCAAGCGTACAGGAACTTGTGCAGTGCATGTCATCGGGTTGATCCATAACTTGCGCGTCTTCGATGGGTTCCACGCTGCCGAGACATTCTCCTCGCACCAACGTAACCCTGTACGGAGATGAGTTCACAACAAAAATAGTGGTGCTGCCGTGAGTGAGTTGCACGGTCGCGAAAGGAACCAGCAAGCTTTTTCTTATGAAAACACGATGAGATGGCGAGAGGAGTGCAGCGGCTTGCACTCCTCTTGCGCAGTTGAGCGACACCGCTTGCGCAGGCTTGCGCAGTTGAGCTTGCGCAGTTGAGCTTGCGCAAAGGCTTGCGCAGTTGAGCGACACCGCAACGGACGAGTTTGCAGGCTCTTCCGTGTGTATTGAGTGATTGATGTGTAGCCGGGCAAGGAGGCGGCGACCCGACGGTGTTTTAGAGAGTCTAGTATATTGGTTGTCAAGTGCGCCTCTCTCAGCTCCTTGAAAGTGTTCACCATTCCCAAGCCCAAAAGGCGCTGGTTAGAGGGGCTGACAGGAAGGTCGAGGGCGCGCTTGTAGATTTTGCGGAGAATGACTTCGAGTGCATTCTCGTCGGATTTGCGTAGGTGGAGGTATGGAGCCGAGTACAGGACTCGGCTGGTTACGAATGCATGCGCCAGCCGCAAGGCATCTTTGCATCGTAACCCCCCGCGCTTGTTGGAAACCCGGCGGACCATCCGGCCCACCTGGTCCCCCACCTTACGCAATTTGGCCAATGTTTTGTCTGCTCTGCGATTTTTGTGAATAAAAAGCCCCAGTACTCTAATCTCATCGCGTTCGGGTATTGGTCCACTGTGAAGGGAGAGGTCGATCTTTGCGGTGCACTTTGGTGAGGGGCGTATGTGCACGAATTCCGATTTGGACGGGGAGCACTGAAGGCCGCAGCGACGGGCATAGTCATCCACGATGTCCGCCGCTTGCTGCAGGCTTGCCTCCATGTCTCCTGCCGAGCCGTGTGACGCCCATATGGTGATGTCGTCGGCGTACAGCGCATGCTGTATGCCTTTGACTTTCGCCAGCTGAGCGGGGAGTCTCATCATTGCCACATTGAATAGGAGGGGCGAGAGGACCGCTCCCTGCGGAGTCCCTCTCGTGCCTAATCGGTAAGGGCCGTGTTCAATGTCCTGAATCCGAATGTATGATTGTCGGTCAGTTAGGAATTGTTTAATATAGTTGAAAGTGTTTTGGCCGCAATCCACCTGCGAGAGATGTGTTAGAATAATTTCGTGGGTCACGTTATCAAAGGCCCCCTTCAGATCCAAAGCGAGCACAACTTTGTCATTCAGGGGATACTCGACTGGATCGAGGATTCATGGTCGAGCTGAAGCAAGACATCTTGCGCGGACCGGTGTGGGCGGAACCCGAACATGGTGTCTGCAAATGCATTTTTGCTCTCCAGGAATGCGGACAACCTGTCGCGAACCATCGTCTCCATTAATTTTCCCACACAAGAAGTAAGGGAGTTGGGGCGGAGGTTGTCCGTGTTAATGGCTTTGCCCGCTTTGGGCATGAAGGTGACCAGGGCGATCTTCCACTCAATTGGTAGGCTTGTTTTCCCGATCCAAATGGAATTGATGTAGGCAAGGAGCATGGTGTAGGCCGAGTCAGGAAGATTGGCAAGTAATTTCACAGTAATTTTATCCCTTCCCGGCGCCGTTCCTCGCCTCATTTTTGCTAGGGCTGCCTTCAGGTCGTGTAACTGGAACAGTTGATCCAGGTCCGTGTTCTCGGTACCTGCATACGAGTACGCCGGCCCTTGGGAGTCCTGCTGAGTGCATAGATATTGGTCTCGGAGTTTACATGCCAATTTGGCTGTGTCTCCGTCGAAGCTGTGAAATGCTCGTTGCAGATGCTTTTGTGTCTCTGTTCGAGTTTGGGTCGGATCAATCAAGGCGCGGAAGAGGCGCCAGGTACTCCGGCTGGACATTTGTCGAGCGGCCGTGTTGCAACGGTCCACCCAGTTAGAGTCAGCGAGCTGGGCCGCGTACTCTGCTGCTCGCCGGGTGAGCTCAGCGATGCGAATTTTGAGCTTTCGGTTGTGTTTTTGCCGGCGCCATCGGCGGACGAGGCTGCGCCGGGCCTCCCAGAGGTGAAGGAGATGGTTATTCACCACAGGAGTCGCCTCAGAGAGTTTAATTTGTGTTTCTGTGGAGCGTAATGAGGAAACCAGTTGCTGGGACCAAGCATGGTATCCTTGCTCCTCAATGGGTGTCGAATTAGCGTATATTTGCCGAAACTTCGTGTAATCGGGTAATTTAGCCTCTCCGTAAGGTCTTGCCAAAGGGTATGTGCGAATGGTGGTGTTGAGTATGCAGTGGTCGCTGCCGAGGGTCTCTTCAGTGTTGACCCAATCCGCATACTGAATGTTTTTTGTGAGGGTAAGGTCCGGACATGTGTCCCGGGTCACGGAGTTACCCACGCGAGTTGGATAGGCAGGGTCGGTGTGAAGAGTTAGGCCCAGCGTGGACATAAGTTCCGCCAATTTACGTCCACGTTTCTCTTCACGTGCATACCCCCAGAGTGTGCTGGGGGCATTAAAATCACCCACAATCACCAGAGGGTCCCTGCCCGCAGCCTTTAAAGCGCGGCTAAAAAGGTCTGCGAATGTAATGTTGCTTAGTTTCGGTGAGCAATAAATGTTTAGCACGTGCAGTGGCGGGTCCTGTTTACGCAGCGGAAGGAGTGTCACCATCACGTACGAGAAAGCTGGCTTAAGGTCGAGATCAACTAGGTTGGCCGTATAATTTTTGTGCACGCAGATGCAAGATAAAGGGTCCTGCTGAAACGTAGTATAGTTTGTGAGTGTGGCAGCACTCCCTGGCTCCTGGAGGGCTACCACAGCAGGAAGGTTTTGAAATGCTGCGAGGAAAAGCCGGAGGTTGGCGCGCTTAGTGTGAGCCTTAAAGCCCCGACAATTCCACTGGGTGATTTGGATGGGAGTGGCCGTATTGGATCGTGGGGACTTCCGAATTCTAAGGGTGCCCGCCATGGTCAGTGGAGTTAACGAGCGATTGCAGTGGCGGTGCTCCCGAGCCAGCACTCGCGGGGAGGGGGGTGTCCTCAATTCCGGAGGTGGAGCAGCTGTCATCATCCTCAAACTCGATCTGTCGTCGAAGCGTTTTAAGGTACCGGCCGGACACGTCCTTAATTGGGCCGGCTCGTTTGGTGAAACGCGCAACTTGTTGGGCTATCAGGGTAGGGATGGTTTCTGTCATTTTAGCAATGGCGGCATTTACAGCCGCTGAGATTTGGGTTTCGAGGACAGTTATACGGCTGTACATACGGACCTCAAGGGTGTTCACACGAGCCTTGAGTGCGGCAACCGCGTCTGCCGCCCCCGCCCCGGTCTCACTCTCCATTACCTCTACTGCGGGGGGAGGAGGAGGGGAGACTAGTTGGGTCTGTTTGGCCTCGGCTACCGCTAGTCTTTTCTGTAACGCTTCGATTTGTGCCTGAAGTTTGGCAATAATATTTTGGTCGGCGTTACGCGATGAAGAGGGGATGATAGGGGGGGATGAGGAGGCAGCTCTACCCGTACCACCCACCTGCTTTCCGTTTTTGACGGCGTTGGCCCATGGCCCGGCTTCGCCGCATGGTGGCGCCGTCGGCTGCTTTTCGGTTCCTCCAGTAGGGGAAGCGGGCTTGTCTGTCTTGGCGACTTCCCGGCGTGGTGGCTCACTGGGAGTCTGATCTTTGCGTCGTTTCTTGGACGCCCTTTTGGACTTTCTGCCCTGTTGTGCGGCCACCTTGGAATTACGGTACTTGGCCGTACATGCTCGAGAGTTTGTGGCGTGTGCTCCACCGCACACAGAACATACGGGTACACATTCATGAGGGGCCCGCACCCCCTCCTCCACAAGGGG
The DNA here is from genome assembly GCF_013339725.1 of Rhipicephalus microplus. NCBI lineage: Eukaryota > Metazoa > Arthropoda > Arachnida > Ixodida > Ixodidae > Rhipicephalus > Rhipicephalus microplus. Next base: position 58,507 of record NW_023612040.1, on the reverse strand, counting down.
AACCTGCTGTCCACACAGGCCACACGTATCCGGTCGTGGGTTGGGACAAGTGTCCATCCGATGGCCGACGACACCACACTTGCCGCAGGCCGGGATCGTCCGGTAGTAGGGTTTGACGGGGATCAGCATTGCGTCGTAGTGAACAAAGCGTGGCTTCTCCTTGCCGGCGAAGGTTACACGCGCCTTGTTCGATGTGCCAAATTTACGCACCTCGACGATGGTGCCTGACCTCCAGCGTACGCTCTCTCGGAGCGTCTCCGTCGTATCTGTGTTGCGGACTACGATAACTCCGTGGCAGACATTGCTACCATCTTGTCACAGGTACCCGTTGAGCAGAACCTGCCTGTGCTCGATGTTTACCGTGAAGTCCCTGATCATTTTGTCCGCCGTGTCAGGGTCCGGGGTGTAAATCACGATCAAATTTTGCTCTCTCGATGGAATAACTGTCAGCGTCTCAGCTCGCTTGGGCCCGAGGTATGCCTTAAACGCAGTCCCGTACCAGTTCTCTGAAAAAGCATCATGCAATGAGATGCACTCTCGTGGCTTTACGACTATTACATAGTCGTCCGGACTCGGTTTCGGAAACGGGCGAGGCTTCCATTTGGTGAGAAACTTGCCCTTGCGTCCCACAGTGCGCGAAGCGGGAGGCTGCGTCTTGTCAGCTGGCGTGCCGGATGCCGAAGCAGCGGCGGACGCCGCCTTCTTGGCGTTGGCTTGCGAGCGGCGTTCCACCGCGTCGTTGAGAGCTTGGCTCCGGAACCTCGGTGAAGAAGCAGAGTTTGGCGTTTCGGAAATCGTAATCGTTTCCCACGTCATGGCATGCGGGTCGTATCCACGCTGCATGAGAGTAGCGTCCATGTTGCCTCGGAAAGCCGGTCCCACGCCACCGGGCGTTGGCGTCGCCGTTTGGCCTAACGGCGTCGCCAACGTGGTCGGGTGATGATCGGCCGTAAAGTTGTCAAAAACGGGCCCACCTGGATGACACTGATATCCACGTGTTGCCTGTGAGTTGCCAAAACGATTGATGTTGGTCTTGACGGGGTATTGTGAAGTTGCCCGTGGTTCTAGCCGAAAATCAGCGGAGCCGAAGCGCAGCACGTCCTACATCATCGCGCGCTTGCAGCGCCCCCCTATGAGAGCTGCAACGCACGGCGCTTCAGCGAGCATGGGAATGATGGGTGGTACACGAATTGGTCTATTCTTCGTACTTCTGGCTCCATGTGTGTTCGTGTGGCTTTATGCTATTTTTTCACAAAACGAAAAATCCGCAAACGTTCAGCGGTTGCGCTTCATCACCTTATTCTTTTATGCTCACCATTTCAAATCGGGTCACGTAATTAAAAAAGGTTCTTTCTTTCTTTCTAAATGAAACCTAAACACAGCAATAAACGAAGCTACAAGTGCGATGCGCCACCCACAAGTACGAAGAGTAGGCGAATCCGTGTACTACCCATCATTTTCATGCTCGCTGAACGATCGCAGTGCAGTTCTCGCTAGCTAATTTTAGGAAACTATATGGCTGCTACGGCCTCAGCCGGAGGTAATTTTTCTTTTCGTCCTCTTGTCTTTCTTCATATTTACACTACAATTACTTCTAGTAACATTCCCTATACTTTCCTTGGCAAACTTGTTTGTTAGTTCGCATTAATGCTGTGTCTAATGAAGAAAACGAGACTTTATGATTCTTACCTTCATTCGTAGCGGGGGCCTCGTTCTGGCAGCCGTGATGCTTTCAGTTAATATGCGAGGAATAATTGGTCAGCTGCCAGCTCGTTAAGATCGCGTGCTACGTGACGCCAACAGGAAAAAAATCACAGCATATTCCTGGAGTGAATGATTATGAGTGGGGCGAAGCATCTATCCCTCCGTCCGTGGTTCATCCCTCTGTGTATACGGACGGATGGATGGACAGGAGTACGTACGAACGGACGGACGGGTGAGGCATGGACGCACGGACGCATGGACAGATGAATGGACGAACAGTCAGACGAACGAACAGAAGCACAGGCGGATGGATGGATGAAAGCTTCGCCCCACTTGTCATCATTCACTCCATGGATATGCTGTGAAAACCATGAACCCCATCTAGTTATGTTATTCCCAAGGACAAATACACACGTCATCTATTGAGCAACTCATAAACTAAAGGTGGCTACATACTACTACTACTACTACTACTACTACTACTACTACTACTACTGCTACTACTACTACTACTACTACTACTACTAATACTGCTACTGCTACTGCTACTGCTACTACTACTACTACTACTACTACTACTACTACTACTACTACTACAGAGGAGGGAATGAACCACGGCCTAAGGTGCTTCGCCCCTAAAAGAGTGTTTCACATTTGCGGCAATGGCTACTGGCGGCACTGACTAACGCTCCCACGTTTAATGCCCATTTAAACCTTATAAATCGGACGGAGGGATGACTGCGACCATAGCTCAGTGGTAGAGCGTCAAACGCGCTATTCGGAGGTCACAGGTGTTCCTCCGATTTAGATTATTGGCTCGGGCACCTGTCGGGCCCGATCTGCGGTCGGGCCTGGTGGGTGAAATTTTTTCTCGGAACCGGGCCAGGCCCGTGTCTCGCTTTTGAGTCACTGGGGTGGGTTCGGTCGGGTAAACTTCAACGAGTGCTGGACTAGCCTGGATCCAGGCTAGATTGACGGCTGTGAAGTGCTCTATAGTCGTTGCTCACAAACAAAATAATATTATGTGGGATTTTACATTCCAAAAGCACGATACGAATATGAGGGATACGCCGTAGGAGAAGGCTCCCGCAGGTTAGACAATCCAGTGTTCCTTAACATGCAGCCATATCATTTCGCCTTCACCGAAACGTGACCGCCAAGGCTGGGATCAAAACTATAGTCCTTCGGGCCAGCAGCTGAATACCATAAGTGCGTGTCCGCCATGGTGGGCTTAGCTCAGAAACATATAATCGCTTTGCCATGTGAAACTACAGACGTTATTATCTTTAGCGTGTGACCAAGGTGATACAGTGATCGACAAAAGGTAATTGACAAGGTGTGAACAAATCTGAATTGCAGCTGTGCCGTGGGTAGGTGTTTCTTCCTACCAAAAGCGGTTGTCTGTGAAAGTGACTGGTGGAGTTTATCTCGTAGTGTGCATGTAATATAAAAGTAAAGTGACGTATTTTACAAAATGTCAACCTGTATAAAAATATGCAGTTTCATATTTTTTCGTTTCTCTTTTGTTTGTCCGCAGTTACGCCATTGGATTCATTGTGCCGGATGACGATAAAGTGGGTGCCAGAACTGGCTTCGACATAAAAACGCTAACATTATACGGGAGTGTGAAGACGTACTATCCCAATACATGGTGGACCTATGTGACTATTGTCAACAACGCGACTCTGAAGGCCGGAGACTTCGTTGTGCACACACTGCAATACACTTATCCTTCTAAGAATCTGGCTTATGAGTCTGAAATGCGAGTACGTAAAGCATTGCACTGCTCTAAAACCTTGTTGCAAATCGAGAAGAAGATGAAAAATATGCAGCTCACTCACTGCCTCTAGCGAAGATTGCTTTATAGTATTTCCAAAAAAGAAAACGAAAAGCTCCTTAGCATCTGCGACGAAGGATGCGTCCCAGTACTCCTCGCAGACGGTTATGAAGCTGAGTGGGCAGTGGCCATCTTGAGTCCTATAGCCCTTTTTGCAAAAGGGCGCCCCAAGCGCCCATTACACTAACTACTCCTTGCCGCAATATAGGGCGCCGGAGCAGACGACACCAAAAGCGTTTCATGTAGACGCAGTCACCGCTCAGCGTTTGAGGTGCACGTAAAAAGGCGCGCTCAAAAACGTGAAGTCACAACGAGTAAATTAAAAGAAATACGAATATCTTACTGGAGTGAGCTGTGTTCTGTCTGAAGTAGCTCCACGAAAAAAATAACGGAGGAATTTTTGTATATCCCGTTGAAAATACCACCGCTATTGTAGAACTACTTTCACTGGCAGTAAAATACACGTACAAAGCGCGCGCTCATGCCACTTGCCCTATACATGGCGGCTTCTATCCCAGAACCCTTTGAAAAATCAAAACTGACGAAAAGCTCACCGTCATGCAGCGTATTTATGAAAAGGGTCCATTCCAGTTGGGCAATTCACTCACTCTAAGCAAAACGTCCCAGAAAAAAAGTGACCACCGACGATGCTGTTGAAAAAAAGTAACCCCGAAGCCAAAAGAATGAGAGAAATTTTAGTGCAGTATTTTCATCAAAACATTTACGTGGTCATGAGAGCTCTTTTATCCGGAGATCAAAAATAGTTAGGTGAGAATAAGTTGTGGGTACTGAACCTTGAAACTTTGTACTGCGACACATTTTGTTTTAAAATAGTTTATTGTCATTTTGCTTTCCTGTGTCATCACAAGTAAAATCATATATTTTCCCGCGTTAATGGGCTTAACGAACATTTAAGAAAACATGCGAATTCAAGCATTTTGGCTAAAAACAGTGCGCTCGTGGGCTCATTTAGGCTTAACTTCATTCAACACGAAAACGGGCAGCTGGAATGGACTTCACTGGAATCGGCCTAATTAAACCTAGTTATATTTGGCTTTGTTAGGTGATACGAGGCCCACCAATAGGTTTGACTTGTTTTTGCGCCACTTCTTTGGCTCAAATCAGCTCAGTAAATTTAACTTGGCTTAACGCGACATAGCCAATGATGGCTGAGAAAACATATTTTGTACGCTTGGCTTCAGTAAGTTATGCAATGCTCTGATTAGTTAGACTAATTAGACGATGTAAGAAACGAAGCGAGCCCGGCGTTGGAGCCGGCACCATCGAAACCATAAGGTAAACGAACGGCGCATTTCGAAGTAGCAAAGAAAGCGAGACCCAGTTGTTTTGATAACGGGCGCGTAAGCCCGTCAAACAAAGCGACGTGACAAGCCACTTGATATTGGCGGAACGGACATGTGCACCGCAGCAGGCGTCACGTCGGTAGATGGCGCGTCGATGCGTTCTGCAATGCAAATCCCGAGGTCGGCACACTTGCTCATGCCTGTACACTATGTGTACACTCTGTTATGCCAGCGAGTCCTCGTCAAACGTCCGTGCCTCTGAAAAAGGCAATCTGGGTCAAGGCCAGCCCGCCGTCTGCCTGACGCGAACATCTCAACGGCGTGAACACGCGCGGCGCCTCTCTCGCCCACGTGCATTGAGTCAGCGGCGCACGTGACAGCGAGCCGGCGTTCTCGTGTCTGGTGGTCTGACGCATGGCGCGGCAACCCCATTGGAAGAATCTGCGCTGACGACCAGCGGCGCTTCTGATTGGACATTTTGGTTGGACCGGGTGTAAATAAAAGAAGCCCTGCGGCGCGTCGCGATCGGCGGTCCTATGTGAGAGGCGTCCCCGTGTCGGAGTGCCGACATGTGTGTGAGTCAGCGGTCTTAGGCGAAAGGCTGACCTATGTGTTAGAGAGGAGAGCTCGGCTCTTCGAGTCTCTGTCGGCCCCAGTGCCGAAATTGTAACGCCTCTGTATATATGCTGTACATAAACCTTGTTTAACGCACCGTCGTCTCGTCCGCTCGTCTTATCAGCTCTGCGCAGAAGCAGTCGCGGGCTGAGAAACATACGCTACCAAACGGCTGGTGACCTTCCCGGCGGAGTTGAAAGCAGTGGCGCCCTACAGGACCGTGTTGGCGTCGCCGTCTTTCGCAACAGTGGTGGCTTCGGCGGGATCGGTCCGTCGTCCGCAACAGTGGAGGTCAGCGGCGGGATTTCGGAGGTGGCTTCGCAACAGTGGTTGGCAGCTGCGGGATCGGCCGGCGTCAGCGACATCGATGCGGTGAGTGCCTGATGTTTTCCCCTCAGTTCACCAGACTACTCTAGCTCAGGTTGTAGTAGTTTAGAGAAGGGCTGTGTGAAGCATTGAAGTGAGCTTTGATCGTTTCAAGCCAAGTCGAAGTGCTTTGAAACCAAAGTTAATGCGGAGGGGGTAAACACGGGAGAGTGAAAAATTGCTTGCGCGTCTTGCTAGTTGACTTATAGTGGGTACGGCAAGTAAATTGTTAACAGGGGCAAACAGCAAGAGGCTAGTGTGAACGATGGAGAACCTTAAAGTGAAGGAACTCATCGAAATTTGTGAGGAACTCGGCATTACTTTGGGCCGTGCGAAACGAAAGCAAGCGATCCTTGAGATCATGAAGGATGAGGGAGTGTCGGCTGAGGAAGTCGATGAGGCCTGGGTGGATATTAAAGCACGCCGTGAGGAGGCTGAAAGGCGAGAAGTAGAAGCTCGCGAAGAAGCTGAAAGGCGCGAAGCTCGCGAACGTGAAGAAGCTGAAAGGCGCGAACGTCGCGAGGAGGCCGAGAGACAAGAGCGCCTAGAGTTGAAACGACTAGAATTGGCAATCCTACAGTGTTCGCAGGCGCCTAGCGTAGCTTCTCCAACAGTTCAGGTCAGCGGTTTTAGAATTCGGGACCAACTGCCACCGTTCGTAGTAGGCGAGGACATGGCGAAGTTTCTCGTCAAGTTTGAACACGTCTGTGAGCGAAACGCTTTGGAGCGGTCTCTTTGGGCGCAGAACCTGTTAGCTCTTCTTCCCGGCGAAGTGTCCGACGCATTAACTTGCTTGTCTAGGGAAGCGTTTGAGAGCTATGACGAAGTTAAGGAAGTGCTCTTGAGACGTTATAAGTTGTCACCCGAGGCTTTCAGGCAAAGGTTCCGGTATGCTGAAAAGGGGAATGAGTCACACGTTGACTTAGCGTTTCGTCTTAAAGCCGATTTAATTGAATGGCTCAAGGGCGAAGGTGTTTATGACGACCGCGATAAAGTGGTGGAACGCGTTGCATTGGAGCAATTCTACCGCTGCATCGAGGATAATGTCAGACTTTGGCTGCAGGACAGACTTGGGGAAGTACAGTTAAATAAGGCAGCTGAGTTAGCTGAGGAGTATTATACTCGCCGAAAGTTGCATGACAGGGCAGTGCGCGTTGAAAAGGATGAAAGGAAAGAGCGCTTTTCAAGGAAACCTGATCAACGGAAACCCGTTCCGCACCGTAATTTCAAAAAGGACCCGTCTCTTACGAAGGACAGTGTAGGGGAAGGGCAAACAGAAGCGGAGAAATCGAGTGGGGTTTCTACCACACAGGCATTTGAATCGGAAAACAAACGGAAGCCGCTAATCTGCTACAACTGCAAAAAGGAAGGACACATCGCGAGAAACTGTCAGGAAAAATTTGCCTTCGCAACAATCCGAGAATCAGAAAAAAACATGCGGTTGTTGGAGCCGTATCTCCAAGAAATTAGAGTGAATGAGAAAACGTGCCGAGCACTTAGAGACTCAGCGGCAACCATGGACGTTGTCCATCCTTCATTGGTGTCTCCGGATGACTTCACAGGAGAATGCGCGTGGATCAGGCAAGTCGCCGAGGTGCAGAGTGTTCGCTTACCAATCGCCGCGGTTGTCATTGAAGGCCCGTTCGGTAAGCTTCGCACCGAAGCAGCTGTGTCTGCCGCGCTAAATGATCGTTTTCCTTATCTTTTCTCCAACAACTCGGAGCAGCTTCTCAAAGAGCAGGGCAAATCGTTCTTCCCCAACTTAGCGTGCATGGCTCTCACGCGATCGCAAGCGCGGAAGCTATCGCGGCAGCTTGATCTGGTTCAATGCGGTGAACTCTCAAGTGACCTTGTCGGCGGGTCGACGGAACCGCAGAAAGGAAAGTTTCCGCATGAGTCATGTGAGCAGTCACCCGAGCGGCCCGTCGCCGAACTGGCCGGCGCGGTTTCCGTAGAAAGGGGAGACGACATGGCGCCATTGAGTCAGAGCGAGAGGGCTGCAACGCTCTCGCCTGTAGCGGAAAGTTGGAGCGAGCTGCCGAGAGTTGATCGAGAGACGCTCATTCGAGAGCAGAGTGAGGATCTCTCGATTGAAGCGCTAGTGGAAAGCCAAATTGAAGCGCTAGTGGAAAGCCAGAAAAACGCGGCAAAAGTGCTGTCGAAGGAGCACTACGAGAAATCGGGGAAGAAGCGCGCTTTTGAAGTTGATAATCAGGTAATGCGGCTGCAGCCATCCAAAAGGAACAAGCTTGAGGTTGATTGGGACGGGCCCGCCAAAGTATTATCGAAGCCTTGCGACACAAATTATGAGGTGCAAGTAGGAAGGCGGCAGAACAAAATTTACAACTTGATGAAACCCAATGATCAACATCAAGCGGTCGTAAATCAGCTGTTGAAGGCTTCAGAGGAAGAGGAAGCAGAAAATTTGAGTTCTAGTGAGGTGATCGAAAGGGGATCGAAAGTAATCCGGGAGCAGATAAACCTAGAGCCTAGCTTAAGTGAAAGAGGACCTGAGAAAGAGGACCTGAGAAAGATTGTTTCCGAGTTTGGGTATGTGTTGTCGGACCGTCCCGGAGACACGACGGTGATCGAACCCGATATCGAGCTAAGCGGTGAGGAGTCAATCAGCAGCAAGCCGTATCGTTGTTCCCCTGTGCAACGTCGAAAGTGTGAGCCGCTCTTGGTGCCGCATAGGTATCGTCGCCTAAAAGTGGCCGGTTACTGAAGTGGAGCATGTTGCTCCACAGCGCAACTTTGACGTTCGCTATCAAAAAAAAACAAAGGGGAAAAGCTAAACGCCAATGCAGGTGCATTGAGCAGTGCGTTCTAGCTAGTAACTTCTCAGCCTTTCGGTTTCTCGCTGGTGATTCGGGGCAAAATTTTGGCCTCATCACGACCTGGGCTGAGCGCTCTCGTTCAGAGTGATCTCAAGGGGCCAACTTTGTGGTATTCTAATTCGTTACGTTGTTGTACGTGGGAAAAAAAATTGAGTTGTCATTTTAAGAGTCTTGTGTCCCACATGTGCCTCTTGATGTAGAGGGAACAAAATTCCGATAGACACGTAGATAGGTATACGTTGTACTATACTTTGTCTGGTGTTCTGTCGGGTGACCGAAGGCACTTGCTTGTGTCGTGTGTTGTCGATCCGTTCTTGGCAAGTTGCAGAACCATCGACAAGTGCTGAAACCGAAGATGGTCAGAAGAGACGAGCGAAGTTGGTCAGCAAGTTGTGGCGACAAGCCAGTGGAGCTGGGATCCGTCATCAAAAATGGGATGTGTTCCCGGAACAGTCTGGAGCTGTATTCTCCCCATGGCCCTGGAGGCGAACCTGGAGGGACCTGGCGAACGAGCGCACCTGACATCCGAGCCCCGTGGAAGCAGCTCGTCTTTCCGGTGCATTGTCTGGCGGCGGGGGTGCTGTTATGCCAGCGAGTCCTCGTCAAACGTCCGTGCCTCTGAAAAAGGCAATCTGGGTCAAGGCCAGCCCGCCGTCTGCCTGACGCGAACATCTCAACGGCGTGAACACGCGCGGCGCCTCTCTCGCCCACGTGCATTGAGTCAGCGGCGCACGTGACAGCGAGCCGGCGTTCTCGTGTCTGGTGGTCTGACGCATGGCGCGGCAACCCCATTGGAAGAATCTGCGCTGACGACCAGCGGCGCTTCTGATTGGACATTTTGGTTGGACCCGGTGTAAATAAAAGAAGCCCTGCGGCGCGTCGCGATCGGCGGTCCTATGTGAGAGGCGTCCCCGTGTCGGAGTGCCGACATGTGTGTGAGTCAGCGGTCTTAGGCGAAAGGCTGACCTATGTGTTAGAGAGGAGAGCTCGGCTCTTCGAGTCTCTGTCGGCCCCAGTGCCGAAATTGTAACGCCTCTGTATATATGCTGTACATAAACCTTGTTTAACGCACCGTCGTCTCGTCCGCTCGTCTTATCAGCTCTGCGCAGAAGCAGTCGCGGGCTGAGAAACATACGCTACCAAACGGCTGGTGACCTTCCCGGCGGAGTTGAAAGCAGTGGCGCCCTACAGGACCGTGTTGGCGTCGCCGTCTTTCGCAACAGTGGTGGCTTCGGCGGGATCGGTCCGTCGTCCGCAACAGTGGAGGTCAGCGGCGGGATTTCGGAGGTGGCTTCGCAACAACTCTCTAGACGAAGTGTGGCAGCTTGGGCTAGGGGGTACGGCATGACGATAGCTATAGCGCGAGAACAAAACGACGGCACAGAGACTCGTTCCTCTCTGTCTTTCTCGTCTCAGTGTCGTCGTTTTGTTCTCGCGCTATATATCTGTACACGGACTTTTGCTCACGCCTGTACACTCTGTAGACGGTGACGTGCAGAGATGTTTCACCTCGGCGCATCGACTAGGGACGACGGCGAGCCTCCACGACAGCGGCCGAGCATCGGAGGGCTACAATCATGGCGCGAATTTGGTGTAGAACATTATGTACATGACGCACTCATGATGAGCACGCGGCCGTTTCGATAGATTGATATTCACGAAAACTAATATTTTGTGGGGTGACTGCGGGACGAGCATGCATGAATAAAAGGTGGAAACTTAGAAGTCGGGACGTGAAGCCCCACATGAATTACATGTGGCACTCACGGTGCAGTCAGATCAGTTTGGCTAGATTGATTTTCACAAAACTAATATTTTGTGAGCTGACTGCATGATGGATATGAATGGAAGGTGGGAACATGGAAATGCTGACGTGAATTTTATGCCACACATGACTCACATGTGGCGCTCATGGTGGGCTCTGAGCCGGTTGGTTTACTTGATATTGACCGAAATTGTTAATGCGTGAGGTGACTGTGTGACGAACATTAATGAAAGGTGGAAACACGAAAATTACGATAGCGAACCGGCCGCGAACACACCATGAGCGTGGTGCTTTGGCGCATGTGTGTTGTGATTTCCATGTTTACGCGGATATTTATGTTCTTCGTATACAGTCGCGTCATGTAGTATCGGTTTCAATATATACCAAGTGAGGGAAGCAACCACCGATAATTAGTAGGATGTTATGCCGTAGATTACATGCAAGTCTTTATTTTCGAACTGCCACCCCTGATTTGCATTTTTGATACATATATATCTCGTCACGACAATTTTGGAATACATATATTAAATTAAACAGCTGCGACAAACCCGACACCACGTCATATAAATCACGCTGTAAATAAGATGCGTGTCAGGATTTGCATGTTAATAGTCACTTATGTTCGTCATGCACTCTGGCCACGCCATATTAATCATATGCATGATGTAAATAAAGCGGATGCAAGAGCATCAAGACTGTAGCGCGTAAATCATGTGGTTCATTAAATGCATGTAATGACTTTCATGTTACGGTCTGCCATTTATATTCGTCACACAATGATGGTATGCCATACACATTTTTTGGTAGAGACCCTATCATCAATGAAATGGCCAGGAAAGTAAATTATCGTAGGCGGATAGATCGATGGATAGATAGATGATAGATAAATAGATAGATAGATAGACAGATAGATAGATAGATCTTTCAAAAGCGCACAAGTACAATAAGAAATGCTACGCACTTCATAAACGCCGACAGCCGAGTGCCTAAACTACACGCAGATCGCATTCTTTTATCATGTTAGTAGGCGAGAGTATGCCTGTAGGCCATTGGAGTTACGGCGATTTTTTGGTTATGTAAATAACAACAGCATGCTTCAATCGGGGCTGCAGAAGCGCAAGCAATGGGTAAAACAAGCGTAACTCCTCGTAAACTAAACCTTGCATGCTCCGCCACAGCTTCATCCGCGCTGGACCAAATACGGCGGAGGGCCGAATGGTCGCAGTGCCTTCTTTGTTCCTGTGATTTTAGGTAGACATTCAAGTAGACAATGCCGCTAACGCCACCACGTGGCAGGAGACGCGAAAGGGTCATTCCATGTTTTGCGGTTTTCAAGAAAAAAAATTGCAGCATATCCACAAAGTGAGTGATGGTGAGAGGGCGAAGCCTCGAAGGGTTTTATCAGCAAACCATGAATCGTCCATCCGTCCATCCGTCTGTCCGTCTGTCCGTCCGTCCGTCCGTCCGTCCATCTGTCTGTCTGTCTGTCTGTCTGTCTGTCTGTCTGTCTGTCTGTCTGTCTGTCTGTCTGTCTGTCTGTCTGTCTGTCTGTCTGTCTGTCTGTCTGTCTGTCTGTCTGTCTGTCTAGTGAACACTCCAGGTTCGGCCCTCTCATATATTTTCATCAGATATTCATCATGCACAAGTACCGCCATCCAGCGGACATTCCAAGGACCAAAAGCAGGCGTGGCTACTACATACATGACACGCACGACCCACGCCTTAAGGAGCGTCGCTCCTAAAAAAACTATCGAAGAACGTGGATTTGTAGCATGCTGGTCAAACACAGGAGTAACAACAGCGGCAGTTGTTAGTTCGCGTTCGTCCTGTGTATATACCTGCGCTTCCTAAATTGGATTTCTGCAGCGCGCGTCGAGCGGCGAGCCTGGCTATTACTTCGCGCATATCATGCGTGTCTTCTTTTCGTGCGTCCTTGCGCCTCCACGCCTCGCTGAAAGTGTCAAACTGCGCGTTCATGTGATATTCTATTTAATTACTCTCACATTTATTGATTCGGCCTTTCGGCGGAACTGCGACTTTTTCAGTTCGCCGTGAATGGAACATGGGCAAATACCTACGATATCCCGCAATACTACTTTAAAGAAGCCGGGGCGAAGAAGCTTGGGAGGTACGTGTTTAACAATCAGGATACTTCTGACAATATTACGGTGCTGGAGCATCACTTCGTGTACGATGGAATCACCGAAGTCATGCCGAAACACGCAGATATCGTAAGTTGACTCTTGTATGATTGGCACCATTCATTCTTGGCAAAAAGTTGCACTTGTATTGTTTTTTTTATTGCGACAAAGACTTGCATTTAAGGCAAAATATTTTTGTTAAATGTGCCCTGTTAGGGCGGTGTTGTGTATGAAGTGAAGTAGCATCTTGTGGGATCTGTTTTCATGTATCCAGCGGTTGTAACTGTCTGTGTCGCTGTAGCGAAGGCCGGCTTGAACGAAGTGAAGGGATCGTTCTGGCTGCAATCCTTTACATGTCCATAAAAGGTGGTATGTACCTACTTGCGTCGCTGGAGTGAAACAATACGGACACGTATCACCAACTCGTAAATGTGGCCAGTTCCATGACGATATAACGGCCGTTGTAAGGGCCACCGCTGCCCGAAGCTTGTACTTGTATTAGGGCAAATGGCTTCGATGTCTCATTAAACGCGAGAGTTGACAGTCGGAGGCGCTTTCGAGGGTTTCGCAAGACCCGGGCGATATGTCTTGAGGCCGGCGTCAGCGTTAACAGGAATGCAAAAAAATGTAATAAAAGTTGGTCAAAAGTCACGTGTACTCAAGTGAATGCGCGTGCGCGCCAAAAATCCCGTGAATACAGCGTGACAGGCGCCATCAACGACGTCACGTCCAGATCGCCGAGAGATGCGACGTCATCTTAACCATAAATGATGACGTCATTGCTCGACAACGAATTCCTCGCTCAAGGGTATGACTCGTGCGCTGTGGGCGACAAAAGCTAATGCAAAGCTTTGCGCACCCTATTCTAATGCTGCCTATTAAGCGCCCTGCGGGACAGCATGTGGAGCCATTACGAATAATCGAACACGTAGGAAAATTATCGCTTTGCGAAAACTTATATATATATATATATAGGTGGTTATAACAGAAGAAAAGAAAAAAAAGTGCCGACCCATAACTGTCTCTTCTAACAAGGACACCTCAACAGGTCAGCACAGGAATGGGGTACGGGGAATAAAAGATATAGGGAGGGAAAGATTGGAAAAGAGAAAAAAAAAAGAGAGGCGAGGGTCATTCGATCTGCTTCCCGCAACGGACTCACAAGCCCCCACGCGCAATGCGCAGCTGACTAGGAAAGCTCCCATGGGCCAGCGAGGTATCGTCATCTATAGGAGGACAACGGGTTGGATTGGCGCATCGTAGAAAGCACGTGAAGCACTCGCTGAAGCGCGTAATCTCTGTACGAAAAAAAAAAAATGTGGTCCGCAGCACTAATAGGAACCCTGCGCCCTTTGGGGGGCCACGTGCATACTGATGAACGTACGTTGAAACATAATTAAGCCACCCACATCTTCCCACATACAGAGCTGGAGTAAATGCGTCGCAGAGTTGGTGGAGGGGAGGGGGTGTCGCGTGAATGTTGCGTAATTAGGTTTGGTTTCGGAATGCCTAATTGTTATTTCGTCTTAATTACTCTCATTTATTGAACAAAGGTGAAGCGTTGCCTTCAACCAGTGGTGGGACGCTGATGTTCGGTTGTGCCCCACTACTCGTTGAAGGCACTGTGGTTCCATCACATCTACTCGAGTCAAGCAAAGCTTTGCATCAAGTCAAGCGAAAGCCAAGTAAAGACGCCCTTGAGTAAATTCTGAATGCGCGATCCAGTTGCCTATACATATACGGGGATGCCAGTGAACTGGTTTGCAGCGCGAGCAATCGGTTTTTACTAGCACACGCTGCGTGCTTGCAGTAGTCACCCAATGAGTGTTTTGAAAAGGCTCTCAAGGGCCACCGCTGCCCGAAGCTTGTACTTGTATTAGGGCAAATGGCTTCGATGTCTCATTAAACGCGCGTCAGCTTAACATGAATATTAGCTGGTCAAAGTCACGTGGTACTCAAGTAGAATGCGCGTGCGCGCCAAAAATCCCGTGAATACAGCGTGACGTGGCGCCATCAACGAGCGTCACGTCCAGATCGCCGAGAGATGCGACGTCATCATAACCATAATGATTACGTCATCGCTCGACAACGATCCCTCGGTCAAGGCATGACTCGTGTGCTGTGGCGACAAAAGCTAATGCAAAGCTTTACGCACCCTATTCTAAAGCTGCCTATTAAGCGCCCTGCCGGACAGCATGTGGGAGCCATTACGAATAATCGAACACGTTAGGAAATTATCGCTTTGCGAAAATTTATTTATATAAGTGGTTATAACAGAAGAAAAGAAAAAAAAGTGCCGACCCGTACTGTCTCTCTAACAAGGACACCTCAACAGGTCAGGCACAGGAGTGGGGTACGGAGAATAAAAGATATAGGGAGGGAAAGTTTGGAAAAGAGAAAAAAAAGAGAGGTGAGGGTCATTCGTTCTGCGTCCCGCAACGAACTCACAGCCCCCACGCGCCATGCGCAGCTGACCAGGAAAGCTCCCCAAGGGGCCGTCAAGGTATCGTCATCGAGAGGAGGACAACGGTTGGATTGGCGCGTCGCAGAAAGCGCGTGAAGCACTCGCCGAAGTGCGTAATCTCTGTACGAAAAAAAAATTGTGGTCCGTAGCACTGACTAATAGGAACCCTGCGCCCTTTGGGGGGACACGTGGATACTGACAACGTACGTTGAAACATAATTAGCCGCCCGCATCTTCCCGCATAGAGAACTCGAGTAAATGCGTCGCAGAGTTGGTGGAGGGGAGGGCTGTCGCGTGAATGTTGCGTAATTAGGTTTGGTTTCGGGATGCTTAACTGTTATTTCGTCTTAATTACTCTCATTTATTGAACAAAGGTGAAGCGTTGCCTTCAACCAGTGGTGGGACGCCGATGCTCGGTTGTGCCCCACTACTCGTTGAAGGTACTGTGGTTCCATCGCATCTACTCGAGTCAAGCAAAGCTTTGCATCAAGTCAAGCGAAAGCCAAGTAAAGACGCCCTTGAGTAAATTCTGAATGCGCGATCCAGTTGCCTATACATATACGGGGATGCCAGTGAACTGGTTTGCAGCGCGAGCAATCGGTTTTTACTAGCACACGCTGCGTGCTTGCAGTAGTCACCCAATGAGTGTTTTGAAAAGGCTCTCAAAGGCCGCCCTTCTAGCTCTCGCTGTGACTCTGCGGCGCCTACCGCACAGGCCTGGCGTTTTTTTACTAACAGACGCTGCCCACGTAGGCCTTGCGAGGTGATAAAGGTGGAGGAGGAGAGCGACATTTGGCACGAGACGCGAGCATGCGCAGTGAGGATGTTGACGGCGCATCCGATGCCAAATTTGTGAGTACGTGAAACTATAAAATGTTCCGCATATATAAAAACAATTCCGCATATCCATGAAGTGAATGATGATGGAGCTTGCTACAGAGGTTAAATTCAGTAAACCATGAATTCTTTGTACATTTGCTCAATAATCATCATATGAAGACGTGACACGAGAATTATGGTGTTATTGTATGTGTTGTAGTGTGATTGCAGGAGAGGAGAGAGGACGATAGGTGCCCCTGCGCAGCAGGGGTGCTAACGCCGCACGCCATATCAAGCTCGACTATAAGACGCTTCATATCTAAAGAATGCACCAATTGATGAAGAATATAGGCATTAACAGAACGGAAGAATCGAAGAGCTAGCCAGAACAAAG
The DNA here is from genome assembly GCF_013339725.1 of Rhipicephalus microplus. Classification (NCBI taxonomy): domain Eukaryota; kingdom Metazoa; phylum Arthropoda; class Arachnida; order Ixodida; family Ixodidae; genus Rhipicephalus; species Rhipicephalus microplus. The sequence continues at coordinate 42,261 of NW_023612040.1, read as the reverse complement.
ATAGATAGAAAGATAGAGAAATCGGAAGCGAGATATACAATTATAAAAAGAGAGAAGCAGTGTTGTAGGCCCGTGTACTCAGATTTGAGTGCACGTTAAAGAACCCCAGGTGTTCGAAATTTCCGGAGCCCTCCACTACGGCGTCTCTCATAATCATCCGTGGGGACGTTAAACCCCACGTATGAATCAAATGAGAGAAGCTGATACGAGTAAAATAGCAAATAAAGAGGCAGGAGAAAATACATAGAAAGACAGAAATTATAAAAGAAAACAAGAAAAGCTCCCTGCTCTATAGCTTCTCCCGGCTTAGCAAACACCATCACTGAAGCGAAGATGCCTTAATGCTTTTTTTTTTAAACTGCGAAGCCATTCTTGTTAAGCCCAAGATGTCGGTGGTGGCCTAAAAGCTACCATCATCTTGAGCGTGTATGTGTCACGAAAATAACCTTACTAACTACTAGTGTACTGAAAAAGAAGTGAACCTACGGGCGGGAAACACCAATTCAGATTCCCTGGACATACTGCCAGTAATGGAGATAAGCTTCAATAAACTGTTGGAATTACGGCAACCCTGTGATCAACACCGTGGCCACCCGTTCGAGCTTCGCTAAAAACGATTGGAATCAGTGCTTCAGCGGTATCTCAAGCGAGAGAATGCGAGCTTTATTAAGCCGTGCTGCAGCTGGGCAACGCCTGCCATTACCTCGCCAAGCCGCGCATGCGTAGTGGCTATGCCACTCTCACCAACAGAACTATAGCGCGCAACCACCGTTCTGCAGTGCAGCCTGTAGCCTCGTATCACGTTACCTAGCGACTATCCGCGTCAAAGTTTTGGGCGCAGCTCTAGAGGGCTACGTCCGATCGTGCTTAGATAATCGCTGGGCGTCCCAAGAAAGCACGTACGGCCGAGGAGGACGCCCCAGATGCCGAAACGAGACGCGTCGGTCGATGCACAGACACAGCTTGGCGTTGCGAACTCGGTAAATCAACAAGCAAAGCCTACCGCACAGGCCTACCGTACATGTCAACAACAAATTACACTACGGCAGCAGCCAGCGTTAAAGTCAAGACGAGGATTTACTAGCTTCGTTGTGCCAAGCGTGGCGCAACATGAACCAAAAACTCGCTTTGTTTTTTTTTTTGCACTCGCATATTAATGCGATAGCGTTGGTAGTGATCTAAATATTATAGCCAACGTGAGCGAAAACTCGAGATAAATGCAAATAAATAAATAAATAAAAACTGTTTGAAGTGGAAATTATACACAGGTCTCCTTGAGACAAGCAGTAGCTCTACCAGATGGCCACGCCCATGCTTGCATTTGTTTTAAAAAAAAAAGAACCGCTATCACATTGCCATGCCTGTTTTTGCACTGCGGTCCAGAGCTGGATAGGGTCGTCTCCCACTCGACTGTTGTAGTATTGGGATCGGCCGATATTCCGGGGGTCGTTTTGGTACTTCCCGAGACCATATGAAATAAAGTGGCCGTCTGGGGACAAAATTTATTCCGCGCAATTCTACACCGAAGGGCCTATCTTGAACAGTACATACGGATTTGCAAATGATGCTTATCGTAATCGTCGCCACGTGGCCTACGATGCCTCATCTAATCGACAGTCCCCGGGCGTGAAAGCCTCGACGGAACTTCATAGCTAATAGGAAGGCCACCTTGCTACGAGTGCCAAGCTGCCATAGTTTTCATTTGCGCCGACACTGTAGAAAAAAACAAGAAAAAACTAGGGGACCCTTCAGGAGTTGAACGCGATAGCGGCATTCTGTTCCTAGTGCGTACTTCAAACACTTTGTGCGTGAAACTTTTTCGAATTCGCTTTGCACCCACTACTTGGCATAAAGGAAACATGCGCAGTAGCGTGTGTGCATTTTGTAGTGGGTTACCAGCTTTAAACCACGGAGCCATTATGATAAATATATATTCTGATGCCCGTTGGCAATGGACGTCCGTACCACGCATTACTACTGCAATATTTCATGTTGCATTGTGAACCATGTATACATGACGCGTGTGTTTGTGAAGCATGAAAGCTACTTTCGCTGCATTTGCAAGCAGAGAAGGTTCTTTTCGTTGTTTTCACAAGCAGAGACGTGGCCCTGTGGTAGAACATACGCTTGCCATGCAAACGACCCGAGTTCGATTTTTACTCGCACTCCACCAACCCTGGTTCAGTCCACACTACAATCAAAGGTTATTTATTTATTTCAATTACATCGTTCTTGATTTCTCGGTCACGCATAAGATGAACTTCGCTCACAACCAATGACGCCACTGCCAGGAATTTATTAGAAACGAGCTCTTTAGCGCAACCACGTTAATAATAATGCGGAAAAGACACTGAATAACGTCTTCAGTCAGCCAATTGCTTTTTTTGCTCTTGGCATTGCTCTTACGTAAACAATTTTTTGTTTTTATTCCATTGTCAGGCATAAGTTGTATACGAATGAACGTGCCGACTTTCTTGTTACAGCCAAGGATTTCTGTATACGACGAATGTTATCCTCGGCTTTCCGACATCAGCGCCGGGGGATCCGCAGTAATCGTTGGATCATATATTCCCACCGATCCGGCTACAGACGGGTGAGTTTGAGGCACTGGTCCCCGAACACTGCTATTCGCGAAAACGTTTCGCAATTCACTTTGTATTGTGGTACACGGTCATTGCTGCTTCCCTCTATGCAGCCGTCTTGTGTTTGTCTCCTTTTATTGTTGGAGTGTCGAAGAGCTAGGTGAAGCCACAATTCACGAAGGCTGTCGCTCGTTAGGAGGGACACATACATGTGGCGGTCAGCGAGTACATACATTCGCTTATTCTTTGTAGATATACACGGCAAACTGGCACGTGGTCACTGGTAATGTGATAATTACATCCACTAAGTACAAACGGCGTTCTCTTCTAAAAGCGAATTAGAGCTTCAAAAATATCCAGAGCGGATAAATCAGTAAAGGTGAGATAGTAGACGAAACTATCGTATACGAGGGAATCAGGATGAAGCTGAGTACGTCCCCAAGTCCAGGGAGCCACTGGTTTTTGCGGCTCGCTTGGGCTGAGCGAGCAGAGCAACTTGCTTCTTTAAATCCTTACTCGCAAGCCAAACCTCCCACTGCCTCCCAACTGAGTTTCTCTCGAAAAAGGGGGAATAGTATGAAAGGCGCAAACACAGTTCTGAAAGTGCAGAAGAAGCTAGGTAATTTTTTTTTTCTCTGAAGGTGGTACACATTCCAGCAACGCTATGCGAGCGCCCGCCAGAAGGAGAGATGACCGCAAGCAAAAAGCCTTGAGAAGCGTAGAAAAAAAAACTAACTAAAATGAGAAGAGAATAAAAAAGTAAGGATATGCAAGTGTAAAGTGTCGGCGTGTTCGTGCTGATCTCGATAACGGAAGCAGGAAAAGGATGATCTCCAAGTAACAAATCCGAAAAAAAAACCAGAGAGTATCCCACGAATACCGAAGACGGAACTCTGGCACTACAATCGGTCAGCTACCCAGGGAATCATGGGTTGGATACAGATTTGCCTTATGTCCATGCTCGCGACTTCAATGACGCTTGTTACTTGATTGCTGTTTTGGCATTTGTTTCACATAAAACAATTGATCACTTCGACAAGGGTGTAGGCAGATTTTTTTTTCTCATGACGGTGGGAATTCGATTTGGTCACTTTTTGCTCTGTATGCAATGGTGTCAAACATTCGGGGGAGGGGTATGGATCTGGTTTGCCACTCTCTTGCTATGCCACTGCACTGTGAACTTCGCGAGTCGATATAAACGGGTGAGCCCAAAGAGGTTAGTGTGGCATAGCTGAACTATAGTGGAGCCGAACTTCAAATCGCGACAACGTGCCTCCTGGGTCCATGGAGATCAAAGGAGCTGAAAGAACGAGGCTTAAATAAATCCACGTACTGTCCATCAGGTGACAGATAGATTGCCACTATCCCCCAAGAGGAAGGTATATAACAGCTGTATCTTGCCAGTACTTAGCTACGGAGCAGAAATCTGGAGACTTACTAAGAGGGTTCAGCGTAAATTGAGGGCGACGCAGCGAGCAATGGAAAGAAAATGGTAGGTGTAACCTTAAGAGACAAAAAGAGAGCAGAGTGAACTGTAGCAAACAGACGGGGGTTAAGGATATCATAGTTAAAATCAAGAAGAGGAAATGGACATGGGCCGGGCATGTAGTGCGTAGACAGGATAACCGCTGGTCATAAGGGTAACTAACTGGATTCCCAGAGAAGGCACGCGAGTTAGGGGTAGAGAGAAAGTTAGGTGGGCGGATGAGATTAAGAAGTTTGCGGGTATAAATTGGCAGCAGCAAGCGCAGGACCGGGTTAACAGGCGGAACATGGGAGAGGCCTTTGTCCGGCAGTGGACGTAGTCAGGCTGATGTTGATGATGATGATGATGACTGTTCATCATTTTCAAGCTCACCGAATCGGCATGCATTGCAGCTGAAATAGACAATAGCGCCAGAGTTCCCACCAGTAAATGTTTTGTTAATTTCTACTTAAGAAACAATCGGGTGTCTCTGCATTACAGTGCTGCATTTTGATGTACATATTATCTTATTACACGGAATTCAGGATACCATGGACAGCATCAGTTACGCCAGTGTGTATATATTCGCAGGATTATGATCGGCTACTACCAGACCAAGAAAAACTTTCACGTGTTCAGCGAGTACAAGGTGACGGGTGTGGAGGTCATCTTCAATATCACGGTGACCAACTTCCTCTTTTCCATAGCAACGAAAGACAAAAGAGTGCTACTGAATGACGACTTGGTCAGCGACGGGTGGTACTCGCTGATTGTTCAAAACATCAACATCAAAAACATGGAAATCGTAAGAAACCTGCAATGCCTTTCCACAGTCGGCTACAACCTAAGAAAAAAAAATGTCAGCTCCACACACAACCCTCGCAGAACCTCCTGCAGATAATTTGCATAAATCCTCCGTACAACTGCTCTCACTTTCTTTTCGTTAAGTCATGCACTTCTAGAGTGTGTCAGGCACCTGAGTTTTCACATAAAGGCACACATTCGTGTCGCTTATTTTAAGTCGGAATGTTGAACATCCTGGCATATTTAGTCAGGAATTACGTCATTGCTGCTAGCGACACGTAGTGTTTGAGTCTGCAACGACGAAGTTTGGCTTCATAATACGGCATTAAAACAGACAAGCAGTACGTACGGTCTGAGCAAAAACGACCTAGCATGACCATCGAGAAAGGAAACGCAGGGGCACCGTGGTTAGGTAACCATGGTTCTATGGGCGAGTCTAAATTTTTCTTAGGTTGTGACCGAGTGAAGCTTGTTTCAAACAATTTCTGCACTGCTTTGATTTATCTACAACAAACGTGGCTTCAGACGTAGTTGTGTCAATGTAAGCCCTCTAGAAGACTCAGAATTTTTTTATGCAAACAATTTTTGGTGGGCTTGTACATTGTGATGATTATTGCAAGCTTTCTTTTTATAGTGCATTAAGAACACTTGCTATGAGAAGGGTGCTAAAGATGTAAATATATGAAGAGTGAGTGACCGTTCATGCTGATGTCGTGCTACCTAGAGATAAGATAAGAACTTCTAAATCCACTTCACGTGCCTGCGTCTTCTTGGCTGGCCGCAGTTTGGTCCTTCAAGACTCGAGTTTATTGAAAATGGAAATATGTTAATCCATGTTTAAAAGACGTGTTTCGGCTAGCTTATCTTAAGGTACAAATGAATAAGATTAGTGGAAGGAGACCGTTTCGTGTCACCTGTGACGTTTGATGCAGATAATCGCTCCACAGTTTTTCGCGATAGCAATCGCATGGATAGTTCAAGCGGAATTCCACCATCGCTGTTGGCGTAACCTTCACGGTCCATGTGGAGTCAAACTTGGTATAACATCACCCCGTGCGTAGTGTGTTGCGTGTGACAGTGACTTTAAGCGAGAGCTATGGGCGAATGCGGCTAACGCAGAGATGAAATGAACCGACCGTCTCTGTTGCGTGCATGGCACATGAAGGGGTTCCGGGAGAGGGCTGTGTGGCTCCGGCAGGAAATGCGCACTTTGGTCATACGGGCATGATAGTGTGCGCCGTATCATTAGAGTAGCGTCAGCCGATGGCTGATACCTTTGTACGTGTTGTGTTCGCGAAGAGCCCACAGAGAGAACGAAGGCTGCCGCGCTCGCCGAAGTGGCGGCGTATCCTTACGTCAGTGTTGGCGACAGAGTTTTCTGCGAGTCCGTTATGGACGGGTGCCCAAATTAGTCCAATCACGTCGTTAGGAACTTTCTCCTTGCCTCCTTGCAGACGGATGATTTACCCGGGGCAGCAGTTTCGATTTCGGTTCCATAATGAGTGATCCTGAATGAGTGATCCTATGGCCCTGGCAACGCTCGCGCTTGCCAGGGCCATAGCTGTCAAGTCTCACAAGCTACAGCTGGAGCCTGCCTCGCGTTGGTCGCTCAATACTACACTGCAGCGTAGTAACCTTGCGGATACTCTGCCTCATAGGCATACACTGCCCATTATTTTTAATTAAGGGAGCTTTCAAGCCCCCGGACCATGCTTCTTCTGCGTTCATCATTCTGTGTAGGATCCATTCAGGAAGACTCACACGCCAGGCTATCCCGCAGGCAGACCCCTTCCTGTCCCAAAACTGAGACTTGACTCCGTACAGGGAAATTTTTTAACGCCACAAAATGGGTAGATTGATTCTCGCTACCACGAATCTCTAAAAACAAAGAGAAGTAATCTGGTGAAAAGTGCAGATGTACACATTTCCAAACCCATGTAGCCTAAGAAAGTTGCATCCCGAGGCGAACTTTTCCAAAGGCGGGAGCTGTGAAGACTTTAGAGGACATGCCCTGGGCATCTACAACACTAAGCAGTCTAACAGAGAATAAGGAGTCATGGGAATCCTCCCTACGCGGCCAGGAATAACAAAACCAAAAACAAGCCATCGGGCAAGTCCAGGCTACCGCCAGAGCTCAACTGGTACCGGCGGCCAACATTTAGGGGGGAGTAGACGGTGAATGGGGCAGCTGCGGCTCACTCCTATCCGTCATGCTCTCCTACGGGTACGGAGAAAGTCTGTTTTATTGCGATAGCAAATATACGGGCAGCCTGGGCTGGTTTTTTCCATCATCGTCGTCGCCACCACCAGAGCCACCGCCCTTCACGTATATTGAATGATTAGTGGTGTTTAACGTCCCAAAACCACCATATGATTATGGGAGACGCCGTAGTGGAGGGCTCCAGAAATTTTGACCACTTGGGGTTCTTTAACGTGCACCCAAATCTGAGTACACGGGCCTACAACATTCCCACCTTGATCGGAAATGCAGCCGCCACTGCCGGGATTTGATCCCGCGACCTGCGGGTCAGCAGCCGAGTACCTTAGCCACTAGACCACCGTGGCGGGGCTCTTTCGCGTATATGTAGATGTATGTATACATGCGGGGAAGGATGCACTAGCCTCCTCTTTCTGTAGAGTGCACATCACCTCTCCGGCCGGGGTCGTCTGCGCGCGCGCCTATCTTGTGAGCAAACCAGGGGGGCGGGGGGGGGGGCTTATGGTTGCTGCGCTATCGCGGCAACGATCAGCGCGTGGCTTTGCCTCCACAGCAGGCGGGAGCTTCCACAGCTGGCGCTCTCTTTACACACACACAAAATGGTGCCAAAAGTGTGCCCGGAGCAGCCGTGTTCTCTTACACCAGATTTTTGCAGAGTTACGTGAGATCGGATCTAATTGAGTTGACTGACAGCCTCACTGCGTACAATATTGTGATTCCCTAGCCTTGATTCGTAGAACGTTTGAATAAGTTGCTATCGCATTCACTGCGTTGCCCTTTTGGCGAAACTGTGACTACGCGCGATACTTCATGTGGCCATGTACTGTGGCCGCGCCGCAGGACACTTGGGTTACTTAGCAAGCGCATGCTCACTACAAATAGTATTGCTTCTAAAAATGCTAGCCTTCCTCATAAAACATTCGAGTGTGTTGCTATCGCATTCATTTCTTAGCCCTTTTGGCAAAACTGACTTTTTCTGTCTATTACTCCAAGGTTTTGCTTAATCACCAGGTCTCCAGCTAAACGAGTGGGCGACTAATCTTGCTTCCTGCGTATCAATTGTTGCCTATCGCATTAATTGCTTTCCTAATTTTTTCTCATTTCGTTTTAACTTGTGTTTTCACAAAGTATTAAACACCAGGCCAGGGTGGCGACTGCGCACACGTCAGGTTTTGCGCACGCCTCTTTGACGCTAATGAGTTCTCACAATCACGTCTCCGATACCAACAAATTGTATGATTGTCAAGGGCAAGTCTAAAATCTTTCGCTAAGGGCCCTCACATAGCTATAGATTATAGAATTCGAGTTCAAACAAAATGAGCAAGTCAATCGAAATGAAGCATGTGGCACATTCTGGTTGCGTGAATTCCGCTTCGAAGTTCTAAATCAAACGTAATTTTCGCTCTAGAAAATGCTCTAAGCAAAATAATGTTAGACACTTAATAGAACTTATTCTAATAATATTCTTTTTTTCATTTCAGCACACCGGCTCAAAACCTCATTTATACGTAGCTCCAAAAGCAGATTGTTTGAAGGGCACTAAAGACGTTTGTTAGAACCATCAATAAACGTGTTTTTTCTTTGGGGGGGGGGAGGGAGTTGACAGAACTTAGCGACGGTAAATTGAAAGTCATTATACCGTCCTGTACAGCAGCTACCAACAATCCATCGACTATTGGCCACCGATAACCAAAAAGAGATTTCCCAAATACCGTTCAATAGGCGCCAAATCCACGTACTAAAGACCGTATAAAAAGGTTGCCTAGCGCTGTATCGACCATCTTCAAACCAATTACTCAACACTCTATTGACCTTTGGCAACCGATAACCAATAAAAATTTCTATAGAACGTTAGACACTGAATCAAAGTGATAAAAGCTGCATAAAAAATGTTTCCTCGTGCTGTATCGAGCATCTTCACACCAGTTAGATCTATGGACTATTGGCCACCAATAACAAAAAGAAATGTCCTTGTAAGGTTCAAGAGATGCTAGAAGAACGGCAAATTAAAAGTTGTTACACTGTTTTGCAAGCTGCCCGTTACAAATGTTTTGTCTACTATTGGTCGTTCAAAAAGTTACTGATGTATCTTGCCTAATGAGGATTATTCTTTCTTTGGGAGGATGACCTAATGTAAATGCGGGCACTGCTGCGCTGCATTAAAGGGGCCACACCGACACTTGGCCACTTTTCCAAATTGAGAATGACCTCGCAAGCAGACAACATAGCTTAACAGCTTCGGTAAAAGGCAATAAAGCTTGTTCTAACATAGTGATATGCACCACATGCTTGACATTGTGTTAGCTACAGCGAGGCGCTGTTTAAAGTTTACTAAAAATGCTGAAATATATGCACTGCCAAAAAATATTGACACGAGATACATTTTAATGAACTGCCAGCACGCTTGAGTACACGTAAGTTATATGAAAACCTGAAGTTAGTGACTGCAGTTCTGATGAATGTTAGCAGAGTTCCAGTCGAATATAAGAGATCACATCTTTTTAGGTAAAGCTTTTATTTTTTAGCACCATGGGTGATTGAATGTATAACTGTGAGTGTGTTTATATAGCACAGAAGTTCCAAAAAGTCATTTCATGCGTGGACTGCCTATAACATCGCAAAACGACAATTAAATAGTAAGAAAATGATCATATACAGAAATAAAAAAATAAGCGCCTTATAGAAACGAGGGGACATCAAAGGGTAAAGCAACTACTATTTCTCGCGCTATAGAGTTTAATAACTGTGCTAGTATCAAGCACTAAATTAATGTCATTTGCCAAACTTCTATAAAACATGTCACTCTTGATCCCGCTTTAGTCGATAAGAGTGTAAGAGTTGGAATTTGAAATACTGTAACATCCTCTATGCAGTCCACACTTGATTTCAAGCGATTTTAATATGCTTGAAGCACTGTTCACGAAAGATTTGCCATTGATGCAGATATTATCGAAGCTGTGCACAATTGGCTACAAGCGCAACCAAAAATTATTTTCCTCAATGCGATCAAACTTGTGAAACCTTGGGCACAGCGCGCTGTGGTGCAGGAGAGTTACAAAAAAAACGTATGCTTTAGTTTTCATCATTGGAATAAAAGGGCCTCTAAAAAATTTCTTTACTTCTTGAGTTCCCCTGATACATGGTAGCTACCAAATAAACTATTTGGAACCATAAAAGTTTATGTTACAAGCATCAAAAGTAAAAATATCTTATTAACACAGCACAAACAACTTAAAAAAAAGGAATTGCAGAATAGATGTGTGTTGCTATTCGTAGAACGTGCGTGGTTTTACAAAGTGCTAAAATGCGTGACCACGAACTTGCCCAAAGCTTAATCACAGTTCACAATAACTGTGCATAAACTTGTGGTTTACAACATAACAAAATATGACATGGTAATGTAATGGGTGTTCGATTAACATATGTGACCACTTACACACTTGCACATTAAAAAATCACAGCTCTGCCCAATTGCTTGCACAACTCATCTTCAGCTGCTCAAATGACTTTGGTTCTGTTATGCCAGCGAGTCCTCGTCAAACGACCGTGCCTCTGAAAAAGGCAATCTGGGTCAAGGCCAGCCCGCAGTCGGCCTGGCGCGATCACCTCGACGGCGTGAACACGCGCGGCGCCCCTCTCGCCCACGTGCATTGAGTCAGCGGCGCACGTGACAGCGAGCCGGCGTTCTCGTGCCTGGTGGTCTGACGCATGGCGCGGCGGCCCCATTGGCGAAATCTGCCCGGACGACCAGCGGCGCTTCTGATTGGACATTTTGGTTGGACCCGGTGTAAATAAAAGAAGCCCTGCGGCGCGTCGCGATCGGCGGTCCTATGTGAGAGGCGTCCCCGTGTCGGAGTGCCGACATGTGTGTGAGTCAGCGGTCTTAGGTGAAAGACTGACCTATGTGTTAGAGAGAAGAGCTCGGCTCTTCGAGTCTCTGTCGGCCCCAGTGCCGAAATTGTAACGCCTCTGTAAATATGCTGTACATAAACCTTGTTTAACTCACCGTCGTCTCGTCCGCTCGTCTTATCAGCTCTGCGCAGAAGCAGTCGCGAGCTGATAAACATACGCTACCAAACGGCTGGTGACCTTCCCGGCGGAGTTGAAAGCAGTGGCGCCTCCGGGGCTGTGTTGGCGTCGCCGTCTTTCGCAACAGTGGTGGCTTCGGTGGGATCGGTCCGTCGTTCGCAACAGTGGTTGGCAGCTGCGGGATCGGCCGGCGTCAGCGACATCGATGCGGTGAGTGCCTGATGTTTTCCCCTCAGTTCACCAGACTACTCTAGCTCAGGTTGTAGTAGTTTAGAGAAAGGGCTGTGTGAAGCATTGAAGTGAGCTTTGATCGTTTCAAGCCAAGTTGAAGTGCTTTGAAACCAAAGTTAATGCGGAGGTGGTAAACACGGGAGGGTGAAAAATTGCTTGCGCGTCTTGCTAGTAGGCTTATAGTGGGTACGGCAAGTAGATTCTTAACAGGGGCAAACAGCAAGAGGCTAGTGTGAACGATGGAGAACCTTAAAGTGAAGGAACTCATCGAAATTTGTGAGGAACTCGGCATTACTTTGGGCCGTGCGAAACGAAAGCAAGCGATCCTTGATATCATGAAGGATGAGGGAGTGTCGGCTGAGGAAGTCGATGAGGCCTGGGTGGATATTAAAGCACGCCGTGAGGAGGCTGAAAGGCGAGAAGTAGAAGCTCGCGAACGTGAGGAGGCTGAAAGGCGAGAAGCTCGTGAAGAAGCTGAAAGGCGCGAAGCTCGCGAAGAGGCTGAAAGGCGCGAAGCTCGCGAAGAGGCTGAAAGGCGCGAAGCTCGCGAACGTGAAGAAGCTGAAAGGCGCGAAGCTCGCGAACGTGAAGAGGCTGAAAGGCGCGAAGCTCGCGAACGTGAAGAGGCTGAAAGGCGCGAACGACGCGAGGAGGCCGAGAGACAGGAGCGTCTCGAGTTGAAACGACTAGAATTGGCAATCCTACAGTGTTCGCAGGCGCCTAGCGCAGCTTCTCCGACGATGCAGGTCAGCGGTATTAGAATTCGGGATCAACTGCCACCGTTCGTAGTAGGCGAGGACATGGCGAAGTATCTCGTCAAGTTTGAACACGTCTGTGAGCGAAATGCTTTGGAGCAGTCTCTTTGGGCGCGGAACCTGCTAGCTCTTCTTCCCGGCGAAGTGTCCGACGCGATAACTTGCTTGTCGAGGGAAGCGTTTGAGAGCTATGACGAGGTTAAGGAAGTGCTCTTGAGACGTTATAAGTTGTCACCCGAGGCTTTCAGACAAAGGTTCCGGTATGCTGAAAAGGGGAATGAGTCACACGTTGACTTCGCGTTTCGTCTTAAAGCCGATTTGATTGAATGGCTCAAGGGCGAAGGTGTTTATGACGACCGCGATAAAGTGGTGGAATGCGTTGCATTGGAGCAATTCTACCGCTGCATCGAGGAGGATGTCAAACTTTGGCTGCAGGACAGACTTGGGGACGTACAGTTAAACAAGGCAGCTGAGTTAGCTGAGGAGTATTATACTCGCCGAAAGTTGCATAGCAGGGCAGCGCGCGTTGAAAAGGATGAAAGGAAAGAGGGCTTTTCAAGGAAACCTGATCAACGGAAACCCGCTCCGCACCGTAATTTCAAGAAGGACCCGTCTCTTACGAAGGACAGTGTAGGGGAAGGGCAAACAGAAGCGGAGAAATCGAGTGAGGTTTCTACCACACAGGCATTAGAACCGGAAAACAAACGGAAGCCGCTAATCTGCTACAACTGTAAAAAGGAAGGGCACATCGCGAGAAACTGTCAGGAAAAGTTTGCCTTCGCAACGATCCGAGAATCAGAAAAAAACATGCGGTTGTTGGAGCCGTATCTCCAAGAAATTAGGGTCAATGAGAAAACGTGCCGAGCACTTAGAGACTCAGCGGCAACCATGGACGTTGTCCATCCTTCATTGGTGTCTCCGGATGACTTCACAGGAGAATGCGCGTGGATCAGGCAAGTCGCCGAGGAGCAGAGTGTTCGCTTACCAATCGCCACCGTTGTCATTGAAGGCCCGTTCGGTAAGCTTTGCACCGAAGCGGCTGTGTCTGCCGCGCTGAATGGTCGTTTTTCTTATCTTTTCTCCAACAACTCGGAGCAGCTTCTCAAAGAGCAGGGCAAATCGTTCTTCCCCAACTTAGCGTGCATGGCTCCCACGCGATCGCAAGCGCGAAAGCTTTCGCGGAAGCTTGACTTGGTTCCATGCGGTGAACTCTCAAGTGACCTTGTCGGCGGGTCGACGGAACCCCAGAAAGGAAATTTTCCGCATGAGTCATGTGAGCAGTCACGCGAGCGGCCCGTCGCGGGAGCGGCCGGCGCGGTATGCGCTGGGGGAGACGACGTGGCGCCATTGAGTCAGAGCGAGAGGGTTGCAACGCTCTCGCCTGTAGCGGAAAGTTGGAGCGAGCTGCTGAGAGTTGATCGAGAGACGCTCATTCGAGGTCAGAGTGAGGATCTCTCGATTGAAGCGCTAGTGGAAAGCCAAATTGAAGCGCGAGTGGAAAGCCAGAAAAACGCGGCAAAAGTGCTGTCGAAGGAGCACTACGAGAAATCGGGGAAGAAGCGCGCTTTTGAAGTTGATAATCAGGTAATGCGGCTGCAGCCACCCAAAAGGAACAAGCTTGAGGTTGATTGGGAAGGGCCCGCCAAAGTATTATCGAAGCCTTGCGATACAAATTATGAGGTGCAAGTAGGAAGGCGGCAGCACAAAATTTACAACTTGATGAAACCCAATGTTCAACATCAAGCGGTCGTAAATCAGCTGTTGAAGGCTTCAGTGGAAGAGGAAGCAGAAAATTTGAGTTCTAGTGAGGTGATCGAAGGGAGATCGAAAGTAATTTGGGAGCAGATAAACCTAGAGCCTAGCTTAAGTGAAGGAGGACCTGAGAAAGAGGACCTGAGAAAGATTGGTTCCGAGTTTGAAGACGTGTTTTCGGACCGCCCCGGAAACATGAGGGTGATCGATCACGATATTGAGCTAAGCGGTGAGGAGTCAATCAGTAGCAAGCCGTATCGTTGTTCCCCTGTGCAACGTCGCAAGTGTGAGCCGCTCTTGGTGCCGCATAGGTATCGTCGCCTAAAAGTGGCCGGTTAAGGAGGTGGAGCATGTTGCTCCACAGCGCAACTTTGACGTTCGCTAAAGAAAAAAAAAGGGAAAGGTAAACGCTAATACAGGTGCATTGAGCAGTGCGTTCCAGCTAGTAACTTCTCAACCTTTCGGTTTCTCGCTGGCGATTCGGGGCAAAATTTTGACCTCATCACGACCTGGGCTGAGCGCTCTCGTTCAGAGTGATCTCAAGGGGCCAGCTTTATGTGGTATTCTAATTCGTTACGTTGTTGTACGTGGAAAAAAAAATTGAGTTGTCATTTTAAGAGTCTTGTGTCCCACATGTGCCTCTTGATGTAGAGGGAACAAAATTCCGATAGACACGTAGATAGGTATATGTTGTACTATACTTTGTCTGGTGTTCTGTCGGGTGACCGAGGGCACTTGCGTGTTTCGTGTGTTGTCTGTTGTCGATCCGTTCTTGGCAAGTTGCAGAACCATCGACAAGTGCTGAAACCGAAGATGGTCAGAAGAGACGAGTGAAGCTGGTCAGCAAGTTGTGGCGACAAGCCAGTGGAGCTGGGATCCGTCGTCAAAAGTGGAATGTGTTCCCGGACCAGTCTGGAGCTGTATTCTCCCCATGGCCCTGGAGGCGAACCTGGAGGGACCTGGCGAACGAGCGCACCTGACATCCGAGCCCCGTGGAAGCAGCTCGTCTTTCCGGTGCATTGTCTGGCGGCGGGGGTGCTGTTATGCCAGCGAGTCCTCGTCAAACGACCGTGCCTCTGAAAAAGGCAATCTGGGTCAAGGCCAGCCCGCAGTCGGCCTGGCGCGATCACCTCGACGGCGTGAACACGCGCGGCGCCCCTCTCGCCCACGTGCATTGAGTCAGCGGCGCACGTGACAGCGAGCCGGCGTTCTCGTGCCTGGTGGTCTGACGCATGGCGC
Source organism: Rhipicephalus microplus (assembly GCF_013339725.1). Taxonomy (NCBI): domain Eukaryota; kingdom Metazoa; phylum Arthropoda; class Arachnida; order Ixodida; family Ixodidae; genus Rhipicephalus; species Rhipicephalus microplus. The sequence goes on along the minus strand of NW_023612040.1, from coordinate 27,186 downwards.
GGCGGCCCCATTGGCGAAATCTGCCCGGACGACCAGCGGCGCTTCTGATTGGACATTTTGGTTGGACCCGGTGTAAATAAAAGAAGCCCTGCGGCGCGTCGCGATCGGCGGTCCTATGTGAGAGGCGTCCCCGTGTCGGAGTGCCGACATGTGTGTGAGTCAGCGGTCTTAGGTGAAAGACTGACCTATGTGTTAGAGAGAAGAGCTCGGCTCTTCGAGTCTCTGTCGGCCCCAGTGCCGAAATTGTAACGCCTCTGTAAATATGCTGTACATAAACCTTGTTTAACTCACCGTCGTCTCGTCCGCTCGTCTTATCAGCTCTGCGCAGAAGCAGTCGCGAGCTGATAAACATACGCTACCAAACGGCTGGTGACCTTCCCGGCGGAGTTGAAAGCAGTGGCGCCTCCGGGGCTGTGTTGGCGTCGCCGTCTTTCGCAACAGTGGTGGCTTCGGTGGGATCGGTCCGTCGTTCGCAACAGTTCCTTCGACAACAGTGAGGCTAGGGTGCTCCTTCCTTACAGTACATTCATACCCGGAATTCTGAAATAATTTCAGAGGGAGTCATTAGCAAAAGTTTCACATGACAGAGCGTAACGTACATTATGCTTCCATGACGCTGGAATTTTCTTAGTTTTGTGTGGGTATAAGTACAGCGCATGGCCAGCATATCAATTGGCACCTGACTCCAGTGATAAATGCAAGAAGGGCATGCTGAACAATAAAGCTTCATAACGTTACGGTTCACCAACATTACGTAATGGCAGCGTAAGTATGTCGAGCTTAACCCGCTTTGATACAATAAAATAAATTAATAACAAAGGAACTTACAAGTAATGTGCAATACCATTTAACGCAACGTCCCAAACCTTGCACCCTACCTTGTGGTGCAACGACACGGCGGTTTCAGTGACGTCAGTGCAAGTGTAATAGGTTTTTAAAAAAATAGAGATTTAAAAACACGCTGTGTAGGGAACAGGAATGCTCCTAATAAAAATGACAAAACTCCTTTCTGTTTCCGTCATTTTATAAAAAAAAGACACAGACAGAAGAGAGAGAGAAAACATAAGGAGAAAGGCAGGGAGGTTAACCAGGGCTGAGGCCCGGTAGGCTACCCCGCACTGGAGAAGAGGAGACGGGGAAGGAAAGAAGACGCACAACAAGCATTAATGGTTACCAAAACATTTTACAACCTATGTAAACAGCTCTAGGCAGACACGCAAACAAGTATTGTCCAAACGTAACCGAAACAGTCTCACCGGTGAGTACTGCTACTGAGGTGTCGGACATCTACGGCGAGCAGATACGAGAAGAGGGAAGCCGTCGTCAGAAGAATGAGGTGAAAAGGTGGGCGACGCTCAGGTACATGCGCCGACGGAACGAGGTCGACGAAGTCACGCAGTCTTCTCCTCGGACGCGTGGACCAGGTACCATCGACGCCTGAGGCCAAGCGAAGCAAGCCGCTCCTATACTATTGACCTCTGCCAGGCGCTCGGGACACACCCCGACCGTGATGTTGGGGAACCGCCTTTCTAGCTCCAGCCCGAACGAACAACCCCTTGCGAACCACGTGTAACCACACTCCATGCGCACTTGTTTTGTTTACCTTCACTTGTAGCTTGTCTCCCTCTCGTGTCGCAGGCCCTCGTCGTCTTCGTCTTCACGCTAGTTTTAACGCGATAGCATTACAGAGCTCGTGTCCCAGAAAACCCGCCGCCGGCGTCGGTTCCGTTGGTTGTGAGCGAAAAATCGTATGTGCCTCTGTGACCGAAAAATCAAGTTATCAAGATAGCCACGGGAGGCCGCTACTTGTCCACGCGTGCGCGCGCGATCACACTGAGAAGGCCGCGTATTCGAATAAAAAAAAGTGCTCAAGGTCTCGAGGCGCGGTAGCTTCTTTGCCCTGCCACCCCTCCCTGCTTAGCTTCCAGCACTTTCGTCAGGATGAGATAAGAGATAACACAATTGCAGCATGCGGCAAACCTTTGTAACCTTTGTAACTCCACTCGCACTGGACAGATTCTTTAAATTTTTGTGGCGTTGAGTTCTCGAGGCAATAAGCTCTTCTAGTGAATTCAATCCATGGTTACGTGAAAGAGTGTTTCAGCGCCCCTTTACGCATTTTATTCGACAGATGTCACGCCGAGAACGAGCCCATTCGGTGATAATAGTGCGCGCTACTCCAATCTACGGTGTGCGTGCGTGTGTATGTAAGAAAACTTATGAATAAGTATGCATTTAGCGGTTGACGGGTGCACTAGGAGCCGGATTTCGCTATCGCGTTCAACTCTTAAAGGCAAAGCTTAATGGTACCCCAATTTTTTTTCCACCGCGCTTCTGCCTGACGAATTCGTCTGCTATACCCATGTCAGCTTTTACGTAGGAAACCATTATCTTCACCAACGGCTCCGTTGAAGAGAATATGTATACCATTATTATGAGAGACGCCGTAACGAAGGATTCCGGAAATACAACCGTGTATTGTTTAGCGTTCACTAACGTCGCACAGGAGACATACATCTACTGTTTCGCCTCCACCGAAATACGACCTCCACTGCCGGCATCGAACCCACTGCCTTCGAGCTACCGGTCCAGTACCCTGGCCACTGATCCACCGAGGTGGACTCCTGCCTCGGCTCATCGGCCCGCGCGTAGTTTTGGAGCAGAGTTCCCCGGCCAACTACCGCGAGACGCCACTTGTAGTGCCAACTGACCGCCATTACCGAAGTTGTTCATGTATGACGCATGAAGCTCTTCACGCCACGGTTCCTCGTCACCTTGACTGCAGCAGCTGGGCTGGCCGCTTTAGTTGGTTCGTGGGTTCCTCAACATCTTGGCGCAACCCACTCTGGAGAATAGGACATGATTTATTGCTTGATTGCCCCTTTTATACTGGTGCAACCCACCATGGTGGGATCGGCCATGCATGAAAGGAGCGGTGCATTGCTATATAGAAGCAATTTTTTCATAACTTCAAAATGGTAAGCAATAGAAAGTTTTGAAAGCATTTGTTATGAAATTTCACAATAAAATAAAAAAAAACAACAAGGAAGACTATCGTTCTTGATGAATATGCTTGATTTTGATAAGCTATCAGTCAGTTCATTTTAGTAAATGGAAAGAAGAAGATAAGCAATTTTAAATGTGAAGCCATTCTTAGCAAACGTCGGCGACTTTGACCGTATCTATCTATCTATCTATCTATCTATCTATCTATCTATCTATCTATCTATCTATCTATCTATCTATCGATCTATCTATCTATCTATCTATCTATCTATCTATCTATCTATCTATCTATCTATCTATCTATCTATCTATCTATCTATCTATCTATCTATCTATCTATCTATCTATCTATCTATCTATCTATCTATCTATCTATCTATCTATCTATCTATCTATCTATCTATCTATCTATCTATCTATCTGTCTATCTATCTATCTATCTATCTATCTATCTATCTATCTATCTATCTATCTATCTATCTATCTATCTATCTATCTATCTATCTATCTATCTATCTATCTATCTATCTATCTAGCCGCCTACGACTTTTAGCTCTCTAGGCCTTTTCGATGATGCTATCGACAATAAACTTGGTATCGCATAAATTGACTGTATGAAGAACATATCTGGCTAGTCATAACATGAAAATCATGATATATATGTCATGAATGTCACGATTTACATTTTTTGGTCCTGTACCTCTTGCTGTGGTTTCATTCACATGGCAAGTTGCAAAACTGGTATGGAATCACTGACATGGAATCACTGACATGATTACATGGCGAGTACAAGAGGCAGACCGTTACATGAAAATCATGACATGCGTCTCATGTAACAACATGACTACATATGACGCTCATGATGCGCTCGCGGCCGTTTCGCTAGCTTCACGTGTACAAAACTTTGTATTATGCGACGCGAATAGACGACATAGGTAAATGACACATCCAAACATGATAATCACGACATGCGTGTCATGTAACAACATGACTACATGCCACACTGATGATGCGCTCGCGACCGTTTTGCTAAATTGCCAAATTTGGTATTACGTGAAGCCAATAGATGACGAATAAGTGTGACTGCTACATACATGATAATCATGAGATGCGTGTCATGTGAGAACATGACTACGTGCCACAGTCGAGGCGCCAATACATTTCGACGTGATGCGGTGCGCGTGCTCGCTGGCGTTCATTTCGTCGCGTCACGCCGGTGTTGCCACGCCAGGCGCCGGTCCTGCCATATACTCGCAGGCGCGTGCCGCGTTGCATTGCTTTGACGCATGCGCGTTTCAGCACGTCCGGCGTCCCTCCGTCACGAAAAGAGGGAGACGCAGAGTTGTCTGGGTAACGCATCGGCACGAAATGCAGCACCTCGAATTTCGCGCCGGTTGCCGTCGGGCCGCGCTGACGAACGCTGGTCGCGCGTGTCAAACAATCGCTGCTGGCGGTTTTGCTAACGTAGCGTCGCTGGTGCCCAGCATTTGCGCGCATCAACGCTACAAAGGAGTATATTGGGCCCTTCATGATGCGGTCGCGGCCATTTTGCTAGCTCCACAAATACCGAATTCGGTGTTACGTGACGTCAGCAGATCACGAAATATCGGGCTGGTGCGAACATGATAATCCTGACACGCGTGTCATGTAAGAACATGACACATGCAAACATGATAATTATGACACGGAAGTCATGTACAGCATTATTTATGTCCACCTCGCAACGCTCTGCTGGTTTTAAAGTGACATATCAACTTTTCTCATTCGTGCTTCGCATATCATAGATTCCCACTTTACGTGGGATCTGGTAATTTTATTTGTCGGGATCCTAAAACGGTGACATATTAGAAAGATGAGGTCGATTGTTTTATCTCTCCACAAAAATGATTAAAAAAACCTGTTCTGCACCTATGTTCATCTTACTTCACGTGCCTTTATTCTCTATCGCGAAGGCGACGAGACAGAAGAAGTTCGTGTGCTCGAACGCACGGTCGTTCGTTCCGCACTGCCGAAGAAACGCTACTCCGCAGAAGCCTCTTTTCGGGTCATCTCTATCGCCGATAGCGCGCAGAGAAATGCGACTGAAGTATGCCAAGAGCTGAACCCACCGAGGGCGTCGCTGCCAAGCCCGACTTGTCGCCAGCCGCAAGTGGGGTCAGCAGGGGCTCATCCCCGAGCCTCATGTCGCGGCATCGCCAATCTTCGGACGTGGTCATTCCACAAACCGCATCGACGGTGAGCAGACACGATCTCGCGAATCGGCGCCAACGCGTACCTGGATCTAAGGCCACCAAGTCACCGTCAGACTCCAAGCCTTTTCTTGACGCGGCTGTCGGGAGAAGCAGGAGCATCGCTGGCCCTGCTTCATCTGCTAGCCCTGTACATAGCCCCGCGAGAGCACAGAGAGGCGCCGTGCCTGCCTCTACAACGTGCAGCAGGTACGCTCCTCGCATCATCCTTCCGCACCGCTATCGTGGAGGCGGGGGTGGTGCCAAGCGTGCCAAGTCCCCGATGAAGCCGGCAGCAAAAGCCAGTGTCGTGGCAGCTGGCGGCCTGAACGAGCCGCCCCGCACGCCAGTTTCATCAGACAGTACCGAGAAAAAGTCTGAGGATGAAGGCAAGACAAGGGATAGTGTCGAAAGTGTGCATCTGTCGAGGCTACAGGGAACACGAACAAGCATTTCCATTGTAGCCAAGAGCAGCCCGTACGAGTCGAGCCTCAACGCGACACATCAGAGGGCTTCGTCGGGACACACCATGCTGAGCGAGGAGGTCTTGGAACGAATGCACTCCCTGGTACGTCGGCCACTAGTGACATTTTTTCTTTACTTTGGCGTCGAGGAAATTTTATAGAGCTAAATTTGCTCCCCGGCTTTTTTGCGAGTTCTGAAACTGCCCAGAGCAAGCATGCAGGTAGACTTAAAGAGGAGTTGACTGACGATAGTGATAGCGCGAGAACAAAACGACTACACAGAGACAAGAAGGACACGAAGCGCTCGTGTCCTTCGTGTCCTTCATGTCGCTGTGTCATCGTTTTGTTCTCGCGTTATAACTATCGTCATGTCATACCAACTAGCCCAACCTGCCACAGCTCTGAGTTGACTGACATGTGAAAATGAAGATGACGAAACTCTCCATTCTGTTGCATTCTGAAAGTGAATGGTGGATTTAAAGTTAGCGATTTGCTCAAAATTATTTCTGCAAGGTCTGCAGATAAGCGTCAACGCAAATGCGATTAGCATTTAAGCAAAGCATAATGATTCTGGTTATTGTCACCATGGCAGCACTAAGTTGTTGGTGTGTACTGCAGCCAGGGTGCACCTTCTTTGTTTCGTTCCATCTTTAAAGCATAAACCCAGCTTTCCTTGAGAATGATATATGTATCATGACTCTATTGAGAGCTCCAAATGAGGTAATGTAAAAGCGGTGCGTACGCATATATATTAGAAGACTATAAGGAGGGCTAGTCGGTTTCCGGCTTCACAGAACATGGTCTCCTAACGTCGTCCGTTCGTCAGCTTGTTTCTACACTTTCCCGGCACGCATTAGGACTGTGAATTACAAAAAACAATTATTTCTTGCTACGACTACATTTTTATTCTGTGTTACTTGATCTGCACAATATGTCTTATGTGTATACTAGCCAATAGAAGAACATTCCAGAAAACGTCGCATTCACATCGAGCCTGTTTGGCCAGACTTTTAGCATGATGGACCTGGTTTAACCCCGGATTATGACCAAATGGCGTGAAATAGTTTGTGTGGATTGAGCCAACGGATTAAGCAAGAATTTAGCACCGTTCGTAATAAATGGTAACGGAGTCTAGGGATAAGCTCCTATAGATAGTACTGCAACTGTACATATGCATAAAGGATGCGGACACCATCCGAGAAAGTGTCCAGGGAGTCAGGATTATTGCTTAATTCGGTATGTTGCCAGTCTATTCAGCGTAAAGATACCAGCACCAATGGCGTCTTAAGGTGAAGGTGTGCGCGACACCTGACGGTCATCTGAGTGGGTGACGATCTCTTTAATACCTACGCAGGCAATCGAAGGTGCCCACCAAACAAAGTTGAACAGCCTGTGGACCGAAGCTCGGTGGATTGCACTGTCGCGTGTGGCGGTTGTCGCCGTCATTCTGATCGTCATCCCGCTAGTGCTGCTGCTGTTCAGGCACAGACTTTCGATAGCCTGAGATCCCCAGGAACGAATCACCTTGCAAAAGCGCCGGTTGCCAGCATCTGGTGAGCGAGGTCATCAACCGCCTCAACACGAGCGTCGACCCTTGCGGGACGACATTGAGGCGCACGTGTGCGGTGCGATAAGTGGGGAGAACGGCCTGATCACTGACACTGCTTCGAAGATGATGCTAATGTGGATGAGACGGGGTGCACAGTACCTGGAGTCTAAGAGCAAGCGAGAATGGTAAAAAAAGTATGGTTTATCCCTTCGTTATATGAATCGGTATAACACGAAGTGCAGCATAAAAAACTCGCCCAAGTGTTTGTTCTCCTAAGAAGAAGTGGATGTTTACTGTACATTGATGTAAGAGAGACTGCTGTGTGCATACCTGCTGTGTGCATCGAGTTCGGCCCGGTTGTTTCTTCTCTAGATGCTGTGCGGAAAGGTGTCTCTGGGACGAGCAATTACGCGCTTAGCGAGGCCGTGGCACCCTCTCGTGTTGTGCGTGTAAACCTTATGTTTCTGAAGTGAATTCAACGATTTCAAGTGGTGGTTAGTCTTTAGTTATTTTGTTGATTGTATTACATTGGAATTTGTTCATTTATTTGATTATGTTATTACCATTGCTAGATTTATTTTAGGGCCAGTATATGTACCACTTTATTTTTGGCGTGACCACGCCACATGTGCAAGATGGAGGACAGGCCAGGGCATCAAAGTGCCTCGCACTTGAAAGCTTAAGGCTACCCTAATCCTCGACTTAGGTGTCTGGAAGTGGCCCTCGAACGTCAACGTTTCTGTGCCTTCAGGTATTCCTCGGCTTAGCCTCGTGTTGCGCGTGCTGCTGAAGCAGATCTCGGAGGCCACGTAGAAACAAGCACGTGGCTGAGATATGCATCACAAGCTACCACAACGGTGCCCGCTGCTCAAAAGAAAAGCACCTATTCTTTGAATGAACCCATTCATTGAACGTTCATCATTTATCCTGACGGTTAAGTGACCCCTATAGCTTATGCATCGATACGGCATGCATCTAACAAGGCTATTACGTGTTACCGAACCCATCGATTACATAGTTCGATGACGCCGTATTCAGATTACGTCGTGTTTATGTTTGTGTGCAGCACTCACATATGATATAAGGCTTTTTTTACCGCATTACTAGTGATACATTAGACCCGGCTAGTGATATTGCCGTTTCTAAAATAACTTGATAAATTTACGCGGACTTGCTTTTCTCTGCCGCACGTGCCGTGATTGTCTCGTGCGTCAGAGTGCGCGGCGATCTCTCCTTCAGGCCCCACAAGTCGCACAACTTCATTCCGTGCGAAGCCAAGGCCATATGCGGACCGCGCGTTTGATGCCATTGGAATAAGTGCCTCCGTTCAACAGCGCTTACTTATTATCGAGATTGGTTTGTTTGGGAAAACTTTATTCTGAAAGTCCGAAGGCATGCCCCCTAAAACGCGGTGGGCTGCTCCCACGACGGTACAGTAAGGCCGAGACCTAGCACCGCACGTGGGCCCTCCTGACAGCCCAAAGTTGTGATGTCATGGTCAGTACTCAGGAGAGCGGAGTCCCACTGCTAGACGATGCTGCCTCGGTGCCGCGTACCGAAGGGCACTCTCAGAGCATGCGGGGTAAGGGTCCTATTGCTCTATGGTAAGGTGGCTAAACCACCACATTTGTACACAAGTTAATTAAATTAACCTGTGTGTTTACCAAAAGCCGCTAACAATTTAGTGTACCTTGATACTCTGCTATGGGAGAGCGAAGCCGTCCCGTAGCGGATATAACCTGTAACCTGTGTGTAAACAGAGTACTCGGTACTCTACTACGGGAGAGCTGATAGCCGTCCCTTGGTTCACACTAAGGTAGGCGAGACAAATCTGTGTGTTTAGAAGTGGGTAGCGATTTAGGAGTACAAGGCACTCTACTATGGGAGAGCGTATAGCCGTCCCGTGAGGAGCAGAAATCAGTCAACAGTGATAAAACTTGTGGTGAAAGGCATGTGAATAACGCTTAAGCGTTCCAGATACCTCACATTCCCACACAGCTTTTCGTTTGAGTCTCTGGTCTTAGTACGGCAACTTGAACGTCTGGCTACATTTTGTCAATAATTCTAACATCCCTGCTGGATCAAATGAAATGTTTGATGTGGGTAGCGACGAACATTTAACTCATAGTATTCGTAGCCCTAACATTAGCCTCCAACAAGTAGTTAATACTTGAAATGAAAGCAGCCACCACGACTGTCTATTATATATGTGAAAGACTGGCCCACTGATCTAAATTCAGCAGAGGTCATAGGACGTGCCACGGTGTTGTGGGTGGTACGGTCTTTTTTTGGAAATAAATATGAAATATTAGGCGCTGAATTATCTCTGACCACGCATGTTGCGCAGCTGCCTTCTCCTTGTACTCCGCGTGCTTGGCACCGGCCGAGGAGTGCCTGTCCCAACTCAAGGCGTTCATGAAGGGCCGAGGCATGACGTGGCCCCAGTATGGGGCGGACAACAGCCAGCACGCGGCGTACGTGATGCTCGATCTGCTCATCAACTGGGGCGTACCGTTTTGGTTCGAGATGAGCCTGAGGCGGCTGCCGAACGACGCAAGGTATGCCATTACTACTGTCTAGACGAGTTACAGATGTCTTTACAGACAAGCGAAAAACTCTTAACGACCATCACGTTTCATAACGGTAACATGTCAGAGAAAATAAGAGATGACCACACCCACCGAGAAACAATACCAAACTTTTAACGCACGAATAACAACCGCAATGAAAAATGGGGCCGAAATGTCTATAACATTAAAACATGTTCAAAACATTAAACATGTGTAAACAATAAACATGTTTAAAACATTAAAAATTATGTTGCGGCTACCTTACGGTAGCCTTGTTCACAGTAGGATGGCCCAGCAAAGTGAGCCCATGTCTGACGTAAAACGTTGCCGAGCCACCTGGCGTGCGCTAGTGGCAGACTAACATTGTTTCTCAGCGTTTTTTTTTCGTAGTCATATAGTTAAGAAACGGGACCAGGTATTATTCGGCACTCTTTCAGTTCGTTTGATCTTCATGCTCCTTTCTGACCAAACAAATGCTTCCTATAAACAATCGACTTCAATTTTAACGCACATGACTTATTGGTATAGGGTATTCATAAGAACAATACGAATTGTTATCAGTGTAACCATGGGGCGGCACTGATACGCAGGCAATGAAGCTTCTCATACGCGTGCTATGTTTTAGAAGCCTGTACCGACTGGCGAGGCATGATGAATTCGGCGTCGTACGGAAAGACTCGGTCACTCCCAAAAGCAAGAATTTGTCCTCCTCAGCCGTAACTCGTGTTTGGAAGGCATCCGCTTCGCAAATGGCGCGTAGAATTACGCCATACTCTCCTGGCCAATCACAAGCGCTCCCTCCCTCCGAAAAAAAGAAGAGCAGGGTTCCGTGGATCCGCAAGCACTCGCCCTTTCTCGCAAATTAAGACCAGCCACGCCGGGGTTTGGCCGCACTCTCTCATCTCTGCCTTGCAAGGAGGCATGTGTCCTGGTACGAGAGAGGCTAAAGAATGGACAGTTGTAGTAAACCGGTCTTACAGGGATACTGAGCGTAGCGTGATAGCGGGATCGAAGTGCGCGTGCGCAAGTACGTACGCTAGTCGTAGCGCTCACCGTATGTGCGCTATTTTTCAGATTTATTAGACAGGTATTGTTTAGCGTTAGCGTGATAGCGTATAAGTTAAGGGAATGGTGTTACCATGCAGCAAACGTTCGTTGTGGGCAGCGTCTTGCTATGCTTAGCGGGATAGCGTTTACGTGGTTTACGTGCCCTCGCTGGGATGGTGGCGCCAACGATTAGATGGTTGATAAGTTAAACAGTGAAAATGAAAAAAAACGAGAATATTTGCCTATTCCAATGCGCGATGCATTGTTAGAAGTTTATTTTAGTGATAATAAAAGTAAATAAATATGAACCACGCACCAATTGCAAAAACAATTATGTTGCCGATTTATTTACATCGATCTTGTAGTTAGGCCTAGACGAGCTCGAAGTGAGAAGTTATCTCAAAAACTACGCGAACTTATCCGTAATACTCGGTCATCGAAGCTAACTGAAGGCAAGCGAAGCCACTTTGAAAAGTCGTTTGAAATGAACAAGGTGAATCTATCAACAACTACGCCAAAATCACTTCGAAGCAGGCGTCCGAAAGCGCCGCCATGTTACGTACACTATACGTACACCTACGATGCAACGGTAACGTAAAATCTGAAAATACCGCGCGTATGCGAAGTGGTATGGGTGACGTACGTATCTTCAGCATGCGCACTTCGATTCCGGTATCACGGTACACCCGGTAGTCCGGTAAGCCCAGTATACTATAACTCTCTAATATACCATGGTAGCGAAGGTGTACGTAGTTACATGCAAGATGGAGGCACTCTCGGACGCCCACTTCAAAGTCATTTTGGCGTAGTTGTTGAAAGATTCACTTTGTTCGCAGCAAACGACTGCTTAAAGTGGCTTCGCTTGCCTTAAGTTAGCTTCCATGACCAGGTATTACGGATAAGTTGGCGTCGTTTTTTAGATCTTTCATTTCGAACGCGTACTAGGCCTAACTACAAGATCGATGTAGACAAATCGGCAACCTAAGTGTTTTCGCGTTGGTGTGTGATTCATATTCATTTATTTTATTATAACTAAAATAAACTTGTGACAATGGTTCGCGCAGTGGCATAGGCAAACATTTTCGTTTTCTTTTTTTCTCACTCTATTTAACTTATTAACCCTACGTAGGTGGAGCCACCGTCCCAACTTGGACACGTAAACCACGTAAACACTATCTCGCTACGCTGTCCACAACGAACGTTTGCCGCATGGTGACGCCATTCCCTCAAAATCCGCTATCTGCTAACGGTAAAACTTTTGCGTCGTCGTTACTCAGCACTGCCAGCGCCTTCGCATGAAAACGCAGCATCTAGCCCACATGTAGACCTTCCTACTGATGCCTCTAAGCTGGGGACCACGCACCAAAAACGATAACAAGGCAAATGAGCGATTAAAATGCCTAACCATTTTTTGCCTTTACTTCATTTTTTCGATGTTCTCCTCTGCATCGAGATGCTGAACACTCTGAGGCGAGAAGTTTACCTTAGATATGTCATCCCACTCCGAGTTGCAATCTTTGTCATTCACTTCTCTTGCACCCTTGTGCCAGGTACAGCTTGTACATTAACCGCGTCCCGATCAACAAGTGGCCGCCAGCAGCAGGTGTCGGACGACATGGGTCACTTGAATGGTGTACGCCAAAGTGTTCTACGACGTGTACGGCGCCAGCAAGGAGGACCGCTCTCACATCGACAAGTTTGCTCAAGTTGGAAAAGGACTTGCACGCTGTCATCGAGCCACCAGACTTCAAGCACTCCGCTACGCTACTTTGTAAATTTAAGGGTTCACGCAAAGTGCCTCCACAGAATGTGTGTCTCCTTCTCACTAGAGGGTGACTGGCTCGGAATAATAAGTTTTGAACCAACCATTTATGACGTCAAAACATGACGGTCACTCATTCATGAGAATCAAATACAAGAAGGGAGGGCGTTCATTGCATTCTATATTCTGGACCGAACCCGCCTAAATGGCTTGAGCCTTCACGTAACACAATTTTAAATTCACGAAGTGTCCTTTAAATAACTTTTTAAGTGATTAGTAAATGATTATTATTAAATGATTATTATTAAAGCGTCCTGCCATTTGCGCAGCTGCGAAGCACTGGACAAAATATGGTGGTGAACAAAATTGGAATATCACGGCGGAACAATTTGTGTATTTTGTGGTTTGATAATTTGGCTGCTGGATATCCTATTTTTCATTGGTGCAGGGACACAATACAACCGGAGCTCTGACGGAGACCCTGGTGTCAATGGGCTCGACAACGCTGTTCACATCCAGCTACAACAGCAAAACGTGGCTGGGTTTCCTGAACGAGCTGCTGCAACCTCACCATTTACGATGAAGATTGCATCCTGGTCGACGACATCGGCCTCTCTCGAACCATGGTTGAAATCTTCATGCAATTCAGGTTCGCGAAAGTCCCCCGATCACGATGGTGCTATGCAACTTTTTATTGAGATATCAATCATATAGACAGCCCCGAAAGGCTTTTTCCGTTTTCGTCGCTATCATTTTCTCTATGAAGTCTAAATTGATAACATAAAATAACAGAAAAGTTCAAATTGATAAAAATACATTTAGAATCCCACAACAAAACATGTCGCAGCGTCTTCACGTCATAAAAAAGTGGTTCCTCGACAGCCTGTTGAAAGCTGACATAGAAGACTCTAGGGAAACAGATATCACTTACACTGAACTGCAGTTAGTATGATGCGTCTAGTATATTTGCTTCGGTACTCAATGATTGTTAACTTATCAGTATACATGAAGCTTAAAGGGTCTCTGGAACACTTTTTCACCATGGTCAAAATAAGGTGCCGGTCGGCATTCGAGGCTATTGAGAACGCGCAATCCAACCATCTAAGCACCACACGTGACCAGGAATCAGCAAATATTTCTCGAAGTACACTAGAAACTATTCGCTCGCCTTTTTGTCTGTTTCAAGTGATGCTCTACTTCTAATTGAAACACGCAATGTATGCAAATTTTAGGTCATTCGCTGAATTGAGCATCACGAGTTGCGTAGTCACGCTGAATAAACAGCCTTGGTTATGAAAAAGGCCAAGAACACTTCACCACAAGTGTGCCATTATTCGTATATATACATGTAGCCGACACACCTTTTCTTAGGAAATGAATTAATTTCTCCATTCATTCATTACATGGCTGCAGAACATGTCTGTGGAAATCATACACAGATGCAGGTACAGTAAAAAGCTTGGATAGGCGGAACTCGAAGGGACCAAAAGGTTATCATCCTTCAAGTGATACCTGCAACGCTTTTCCAGGTAGCCTTTGAAAGATGAGTTTTTACGATGAAGCCATGCGAACTAGCTTAAGTTTTTGCACTTTTGGATTGCGTAGTTACCGCGAAAACCACGAAGACGTGCGAGCGTGCGCACTTGCTATCACACTAAAATTATCCCGCGCCTTCAGGACAGTTAAAATTATGACGAGAGCCAGTGGCGCCTTGAAATATAGGCCCCACCAGGTGCCGTCACCCTCTTTTAGCGGCAACACAGTCTCGTACACAAATAAAGTTTTGTTCTTCTTCTTTGAAGATAACAAGTCACTCTTGTTTCACACAACTTTGCCAGTGAGCACAAAATTCTGCCAGCTCTTGCACAGCAGTTATAGATTTTTTGGTGGTGGTCAATCTGTGAGGCAAAAAACTCTTTTAAGGAAGCCATTTTCTATGGTAACTTGTGAAAGGGCTGAAGTGAGCCTTTAATTAATTAACAGAGAGGTTTTATATTCAATGTACGCCGCGATAAGGTTGATGGCTCTGGTAATTTTCACAGTCTGGTGTTACTTAATAATAACTTAAATTGCGGACTACACGGGCCTCCAACCTTTTGCCTACATGCAAATGTGACCGCCACGTCCAGAATCAAACCCGCGACTTCCACAGGGACCCTTTAAATGCACATAATTTTTTGCTCCCTCCAGTCTCCACCTATCCAGATTTTACTGTATGCGCATCGGTGTATGATTTCTACAGACATGTTCTGCAGCCACACCATAAATGAATGAATTCGCTTCCTGCAGCAAGTTGCCTTGGTGACAATGTTATACGCTGAGTAATGACATATTTCTGGTCAAGTTTTCTTGGCTTGATAACGACGCAGAGACAGCGCTAGAATGAATACAAGAAGATGGCAAATATAGGACATGCTGTTTGCTCATAACTGAAATTTTCGAGGAAGAAGAACATCTCTTATGCGCATCTAGCATCACCACGCAGGAAATGAACACATAAGTGTCTCGACCACATCAAGACGCCACAATATAGACGTAACCTAAAGGATGCAAGGTTGCATGATCGCATTCCTTATTCGGCGCTGTCACAGTCTTATCGAAACGATCAAATTAAAGAATGACTTCTATTCACGCATCATGCAGTAACATGGACATGCTGTACACACTCGGCTGGTGGTTCGCCCAACAATTCTCAGTGATGGCATCGCTGGACGGCAGTATCGCTTCGTACGGCAGCGCCACGACGGCGGCTGCGAACCGACAAAGCGACTGCTACGCCCTCGCCGAGAGCCGCTTCCGGCGGCAACTCTTTTTGCAGAGGGCGCATGCGTCACTTGGCTATCCCGGAATGAGGCAGGTCGATGACATCTTCAGCAACATCCGCGACATGACCGTGACTCTACTGCAGTACGTAGGCACTACAAATAAAATTTGATGCGGAGAAGTGAATATTTATCTATTCTCAAACGTTTTAGACAATTCTAGGTGAAAGTGTTTACGTGTAGGTTGGTGTTATTTAATGGGGATGAGCAACAAAAGCTCGAAGCGCTTACATAGCTCGTTGCCATGTGTGTATAATACTTAAGTTATGCAGAACCATAACTTTTCGGGAGTGAGGTCTTTTGTTTCGGAACAAGAGTTTCACTGCGAAAAATGACAAACACAATGAACTCATTTGAAAATGACGGCGAGAAATGTTCAGCCCGGGAGCCAGCAATCGAGGCGGACTGCTGGCAAGCAAAACCAAAAGAACTTTATTTCTTCCCTCCAAATACCATATGTACGCTCGGTGTACAGCAGTGCCTCCTTGTGGCCACATGCTGCAAGGAACACTGCCAGTGCCCTCTACATCTCTTTTTCAAATTTTATGGGGCGGGTCTTTACAAGTACGACCACTGCGAGTCCGCGTCACAGTTTCTCTTGGCGTCATTTTTAGAATTCATTATCAAAATTTCCCTAAAATTTAATATTTTATTCAATATTTTTTTAGGGACGTATAACTGTACACTTTTAAATCGAAGCATGTATTGGCTGAAGTGTTGATAAGGTTGTGGGTTTGCGCACAAGAGGAAAAAAAAGGTAGCTCCAAGGGAGGAGCAATGTGGCCGTTGAAGGTGCACCGGTCACACCACTAAGCTTGTGTGTCTCTCGTCAACAATTGGTGCTGTGTCGATTGTGGGTTTGTCGCTGATGATGAGTTTCTAATACGGCAATGGGATTCGTAATTATGGTCACCTGTCATTTCACGTTGCCTCTTTGCATTTTTGCCTTGGTACTGTATGTTCTGAAAATGGCAAGCGGGCGCCACGCCACGCTCTTGGAGTGAACGGACACAGCAGGCACATCGGTACAAACCGAACAACATACACACATTTATTTAGCTACTTTTGAACGACGATATCGTCGATAGAATCCACACATCAATTGTAGTTAACCCACTAAGGCATCCACACGATATGACTATACACTTCATGTCCAACACAATAACATGACAAACACAATAACACACCCAAGCGGAGTCGCCAACGCTTGACTTACCCGAGGGCCCCGACGCGTGAGCCACGGTACCGCGCGCCGAGGACCCAGGCTAGTGACAACCATTCGCGGCAACCGCCACGCGCCGAAGAGACTCGCTCAACTAGCTCTCGCCCGCCCCCAAGGCTTGATTTCCACCAGGGGTCACAGCTGGCGCTACCACTGTAACAGATGATAGCGGTGTTCAACGCGAAAAGAACGCCATCTACCGCCCGGTGGTTGTACCCCGAATTGCGGTTTTTGGGCGAGACAAATGCGCCACGCAGCGCAAACAACTTAACAGGGGGTGTCAGCACCCCCACAGTACGAAAGCATGGTCCTTGTGCTGTGATTCTGAGCACGTGGAAAACACTTTGGTTTCCGGCACGGAGGAAGGAAGCAGAAATGCGAAAGAGAGAAAGAAAGGAAGATAGATAGATACATAGATGAATAGATAGATAAATAGATAGATAGATAGATAGATAGATAGATAGATAGATATAGATAGATAGATAGATAGATGAATAGATAGATGAATAGATAGATGAATAGATAGATGAATAGATAGATGGATAGATAGATAGATGAATAGATAGGTGAATAGATAGATAGATAGATGTGCTCAAAGTCGCTGAAGTTCGCTAAGAAATGCTTCGAATTCAAAAGAAAGCGAGAGGAAAAGAAAACTAATTGCAGGTCAAGCACGCAGTCACACTCAATAGGACTTGCAGTGCGCTGGCAGTGGTTAAGTGACCCCAAGCCTCAACAGTGACACCTACAAACGTAAGCTTGGTTTGGAAAGTACCACTAGATGAGAGAGGCCATTTCACAATTTTGTTCTAGGTAGGTGCCACTTTGCAGTGTCGGCGCCATTTTGAGAAAAGACAGCGTGTTTGAACTCGCCATGAGCGTGACTGAGCCCACCAAATTTCACGTGAGCCCCGCCGCGGTGGTCTAGTGGCTAAGGTACTCGGCTGCTGACCCGCAGGGCGCGGGTTCGAATCCAGGCGGCGGCGGCTGCATTTCCGACGGAGGCGGAAATGTTGCAGGCCCGTGTGCTCAGATTTGGGTGCACGTTAAAGAACCCCAGGTGGTCTAAATTTCCGGAGCCCTCCACTACGGCGTCTCTCATAATCATAGAGTGGTTTTGGGACGTTAAACCCCACATATCAATCAATCAATCAATTTCACGTGACCCCATTTTGCCGTAGGATCAAAAGCTTCTGCCGAAATTTTTACAACCTCGGCTTCACGCAACTCGTTGCCGTGGATGGACGAGGCGGCTCGCAGCGAAGAGGTCGCCATTTTTGCCTTGGTACTGTATGTTCTGAAAATGGCAAGCGGGCGCCACGCCACGCTCTTGGAGTGAACGGACACAGCAGGCACATCGGTACAAACCGAACAACATACACACATTTATTTAGCTACTTTTGAACGACGATATCGTCGATAGAATCCACACATCAATTGTAGTTAACCCACTAAGGCATCCACACACGATATGACTATACACTTCATGTCCAACACAATAACATGACAAACACAATAACACACCCAAAGCGGAGTCGCCAACGCTTGACTTACCACGAGGGCCCCCAACGCGTGGGCCACGGTACCGCGCGCCGAGGACCCAGGCTAGTGACAACCATTCGCGGCAACCGCCACGCGCCGAAGAGACTCGCTCAACTAGCTCTCGCCCGCCCCCAAGGCTTGATTTCCACCAGGGGTCACAGCTGGCGCTACCACTGTAACAAGCATGATGATGATAGCGGTGTTCAACGCGAAAAGAACGCCATCTACCGCCCGGTGGTTGTACCCCGAATTGCGGTTTTTGGGCGAGACACATGCGCCACGCAGCGCAAACAACTTAACAGGGGGTGTCAGCACCCCCACAGTACGAAAGCATGGTCCTTGTGCTGTGATTCTGAGCACGTGGAAACACTTTGGTTTCCGGCACGGAGAAGGAAGCAGAATTGCGAAAGAGAGAAAGAAAGAAGATAGATAGATACATAGATGAATAGATAGATAATAGATAGATAGATAGATAGATAGATAGATAGAGAGGATAGATAGATAGATAGATAGATAGATGAATAGATAGATGAATAGATAGATAAATAGATATATCGATAGATAGATAGATGAATAGATAGATGAATAGATAGATAGATAGATGTGCTCAAAGTCGCTGAAGTTCGCTAAGAAATGCTTCGAATTCAAAAGAAAGCGAGAGGAAATGAAAACTAATTGCAGGTCAAGCACGCAGTCACACTCAATATGACTTGCAGCGCGCTGGCAGTGGTTAAGTGACCCCAAGCCTCAACAGTGACACCTACAAACGAAAGCTTGGTTTGGAAAGTACCGCTAGATGAGAGAGGCCATTTCACAATTTTGTTCTAGATAGGTGCCACTTTGCAGTGTCGGCGCCATTTTGAGTAAAGACAGCGTGTTTGAACTCATCATGAGCGTGACTGAGCCCACCCAATTTCACGTGACCCCATTTTGCCGTAGGATCAAAGGCTTCTGCTGAAATTTTCACAACCTCGGCTCCTCGCAGCTCGTTGGCGTGGATGGAGGAGGCGGCTCGCAGCGAAGCGGTCGCCATTGTTGAGGCCACGGAGTTCGAGGTGTGGAAGCGCTACCTAGGGAACCACAACGATGACGACGACAGCCAAGAAGGGCCTCAGTAAGATTGCAACTGATAACGCGTAAAAGAAACAAAAGTGTTCAGAGGATCGATAAAGAGTTTTGACGCATTGAAGTAGCAGAGCAGATCGTCGGAGTCATTAGCTTACCAATAGTAGTTAGCACTGCAGTACGAAAGCATCGTCCTTGTGCTGTGATTCTGAGCACGCGGAAAACACTTTGGTTCCCGGCACGGAGGAAGGAATCAGAAATGCGAAAGAGAGAAAGAAAAAAAGAAAGGAAGGAAGGAAGATGTATAGATAGATAGATAGATAGATAGATAGATAGATAGATAGATAGGTAGACAGATAGATAGATAGAAAATTCGGCAGATCTCACGTACCTGGAAATCGATGTTAATCGAAGCATGTGGAAGGATGGTGACCGTGTCATAATTTTTTTATTGAGCAACACGTCATGAAATGGCGCTAAATATACGTACAAAATTTGCACGCACAGACATATGTTGAAGAGTTGCAGATGTTTATATAACCAGTTGTTCGCACTTGCGCCACGATGCCAACTGGAACATGGGTATTAGCAACACCGGAAGCTTATATGAAGCGCTAATGCTCGCGAAGATGTCGGCCCTGGACACTGCTACACAAATAAACTTCAGTGCATGGAAACTAACCACAATTGACCTTAGCCCGACGTGACAGCTGTATTGAAGGAGTACACATGTAATGTTTATAAAGTTGGGTAGGCAGCACTGCAACCGCTATTGCCGTTTCACAAATAATAGCATCTATTTGAAAAGCAGTTTCGAGACCCGGCGTAGCTCTGTGGTACAGAAGCTTCATTGCCACGCAGAATGCTTGGGTTTGTTTCTGTTTGGACCCTGACATTTATTCTTTGCGTTCGTTGGTTCGACGCTACCGATGTTGCGTATTTCTCAACGCTCGCGTGTTAAAATTGCCCATGTGTGGTTTCGTCTTTTTTTGGGTAGACACTAAGTGTCAATCACCTGTTGAACATACCCACATACCAGGGGCATATACCCACCATGGGTATATGCGACTGTCTAGCGGGAAATATTTGCCGACATACGCGACGGGATTGTGACATCATTCAAGTCTTGACTAGCACGTCATATTCGTCAAACCATGCTACCTTCCCATGCTAATTTTGGTTCACTCCAAGTTAAGGAATTGATCACGAGAGCACCCAAACGTAAGTGGCTAGATAGAGAGATAAATAGAGAGATATAGAGATAGAGAGATAGATAAATAGATAGATAGATAGATAGATAGATAGATAGATCGATAGATAGATAGATAGATAGATAGACAGATAGATAGATAGATAGATAGATAGATAGATAGATAGATAAGCTCATAGTCGCTGAAGTTCGCTAAGAAATGCTTGGCATTTAAAAGAAAGAAAGAGAAAAATAAAAATAAGAGCAGGTCAAGCACGCAGTCGCACTTCGCGCTGGCTGTGGTTAAAGTGACCCCAAGCCTGAACAGTCACTCCTACAAACGTAAACTGGTTTAGAAAGTACCGCTAGATTAGAGAGTTCATTTCACAACTTTATTCTTGGTACGTGCCACTTTGCAGTGTTGGCGCCGTTTTGAGGACAGGCAGCGTGCTTGAACTCACAATGAGCGTGACTGAGCCCGCCCTATTTCACGTGCCCCCATTCTGCAGTAGGATCAAAAGCTCCCGCTGAATTTTTTACCATCTCGGCTTCATGCAGTTCGTTGCCGTAGATGGACGAGGCAGCTCGCAACGAAGCAGTCGCCATTGTTGAGGCCACGGAGTTCGAGGTGTGGAGGCGCAACCTAGGGAACCACAATGATGACGACAGCCAGGAAAGGCCACCGTAAGTTTGCCAACTGACAACTCGTAAAGGAAACGAAAAGTTTCTGAGGAGGGTAAAGAGTTTTGACGCATTGAAGCAGCACCGCAGGTTGTCGGAATCATTAATTTACCAATAGTAATTATCACTGCGTGCCTTTAACACAGATTGGCCATGGGTGTCAGCAGAAGGTGAAGCAAAAGCATTAGCCCCCCCCCCCCCCCCCCCCCCTAAGTTACAGCAATACTTGCTCCCACCCAAATCACACCAGTGGTCCCTTCTTACCCTACCATGATCCAGCGCGGGTAGGCTCACCCCATGACAAGACCATACCCACGCTTGTGTGTTAGGCACGCTAGTACAAGCCAAAGTTCTGACTTGAGGAACTGTTCATGAATATTTAAATATGATAGTGTTTCTTGGGATACTTGAACGCGGAAATTTCGGCCTGTCTGTGCGCCTGTCTGTCTTTCTGTTTCTCTGTCACATGATTCAGCCACACGGTCAAAGTTTAACCTCCTTCTGAACGCCAAGCTATATTGAACTGGTGGCTGCATTCCTACTTGTGAGCATTGTCAATAAAAAAAGTAAATAATACACATGTATGAGGCGTATCATCGATACGTAAGTATTATGTGGTGTGTCCCTTTATTAAAAATACATAGATATGTAATTCTGAAGACCTTCGTAACCGTTAAGCTGCGCTGAAAATGCGACACTGTGAACGCATAAAGCCCGGCAGGAGACTATCGTCTTTGGACGACAATATCATCGAAGCAAACGGATACGGACCATTTTTTTTTCAGTGGAAAACTAACAGCAATACTTATTCGCAGAAAGATGATTATCGTAGGAAGCAGCACCTCGGAAGCTCCACAGGACAACTTCAGCTCAGCAAACCATACGGCAACTGGCCTAGGGAACCGAGTGGTGGGCGCACGTCCCAAGGAATCTACCGCGCCGACGCTGCAACAGATGGCCCAGTGGAGGCGAAGGCGCACATTACCGCCGAAAGCGACGATCGTCCAGTCCTGGGTCGACGCAGCGATAAGCTACAAGCGCCGCTTCCCCAACTGGCCCCTAGACGACACGCTGCTTCACCGCCACCTGTAGTACGCGAAGCTGGCCCACTACGACTACTGGTGAAACTCGCTTTTCATCCAGATGGACGTGCTTGCTGAGCCTCTGTTTTACCTGGACGGCCCGGTGTCGGCGAACTATGGTGGCATCGGCGTCCTCGTCGCCAGGCATCTCTTCCAAGGCGTACGATTACATGGTGAGTCACGAAATCGCCTGGCCATACCTCCGTGGTCCTTACACGGAAGCTGTGCATTTCCTATAGGTTCTGGTATAGAGCGCCCGCTGTTAAAACAACGGGTATATAACAAGCTTCAGCGCAGCTGGACCCCTCACCACCACCGATACACCTTCCGCAAGCGTCGCTACAAACCAAGACGGCACTTCCCAGCCGTCATTGTTCTCGTGAAGTAGGGATCGGTGTAACACTGTTAACGTCAGTTACCTTTCAGATTCGCGGTAGGAGGAACGCTCGGAGGTTTGGCGATAAACGAAGGAGCGCCAACCCATGCAGAAAACGACACAAAGCTTCTGTCGTAAGACGTTCACAGCTGCAGGTCAGGGTTTGCCGGCTTTTATATTCGTAAAAGTGGGAAGGCTATGAACCTTTCTACACTGGCCGTCTAGCGTAGACAGTGTAACGTTATGAAATCGATGACGACGATGACTTATATTTAAGGGTTTCATTTTTTGAATATTTCCTTTAGGTTAGATTGCATCATTAGCCTCATTAGAGAGTGGCTTGTTCACCTCATGCTCCAAATGGCTGTGTTTTAATTAGAAATAACGATGAGTATTAGTTCGGAGTACGAATGCAGCAAATACCATAGTACACCATCGTTTGTCACAAAAGGAACAAAAATGGTAGCACTGCTCGCAAAACCACAGCGCGCCAGTTCTCCTTGTAGAAAATTGTCTCATTTGACGGTTTTTATTGAGACCGTAAGTAATATTTCGGGTAATGTTAATACAATGCATATATTCACAAGAATGTTGTTACTACTAAAGCTTTATATATTTAAAACAGTGTTTGAATTGCGATGTCCAAAGCTTTTGCGAAATTTACCAGGACGTACGTTTCCGACTTGCCTGTATGCGAAAGTTTTTATATGTAACAGTCGATGGCTCCTTGACCTTAGCGCAAGGACTACGCGGTATTGCAAAAAGCGTTAATGCGATTTCTTTATGGAAATCAAAGTGGACGAATAGGCCAGTTTATGATTTGTGATTGATGTATATTGCCCGGTGGAGAACACGCGGATTATGCAGACAATGATAAGAGCAGTCCTTGTCCTGGCTGCGCTTGTCCTTGTATGCTTATGGTCCGTGTCTTCTACCGCGCAGTATCGACTCCATGGTAAGCACAATAATGTGTGTGATGAATCTTGTATTTCTTAGGTTATATTCGACTATAGCTTTCTTCTCAAATAAAAGTACTCGCATTGAAGACGAACGTGGCCAAGTCTGTTGGAATGCGAACCTTTACGGAACGTATTTTTTTTTCACCCTTTCAAATCGTGTGCACGTTTAACTTCGGCATGAAGTTAATGGCAAAGAACACCACGCTAGGTCGACGACGTTAGAAGGACGTTGCTCGCGTTAATTTTTTTCTTTTTGCTGCTTTCCTGTTCAGCACGGCTCGCAGCTCGACGCCAAACGCTAGAGGCGCCGCTGGATGTCAGACTCCACGAGCGCTTCGTACCAACGCAAGCTAGGCTGCGTGGGCCAAAGCATCCAGACCATGGAGCACGTGGCCACCCTCGAAGTCGCTCATGCCGCCGCCTTTGGAGCGACGGGAACCGACGGGACGTCGTTGTCGAGAGAGGACGCGATTGGGCCGACCGGCTTCCGGGTCAATGGCAGGCGCTGTCACCACAGATGGTCTTCTTTCTCGTCTGCTGCCACTCGACCTGCGAGTCTCGAGAAGGCAGAGGTGGTCTCAGTGGCCGGTGCTCAGTCCGCTATGGTGACGTTCTGAAACCTGTGGCGTCCTTCGGCCGAGCGTTCGGGTGCCCCACCGTCTCACCGATGACGTCAACGGTTCCCAAGTGCTCGTTCTTCGCGAAGCGAACAAGGTGGAAAAAATGACGGTAGAGAACTCTAGCGCTGAAATGCACGCCTATTTGGTCACTGCGGAGGCCAGAAGCCGAGATATATTGGAGAACTCTTACGTTTTGAACGTCATTGTGCAGCTTTTATGTGGTACGGCGTAATTCTTACGCAATATCTTGCTTTTTATTCCTTGTTTACCAAGTTATGAGCTTTAAGCTTGAGGATTTCATGTGCCCTGAATAAACAGAAAGATAAAAAATTATAGACACGGCTCATCCGCACGCCGCAGAAATTGCCGAATGTGTCATTGCTGCCTGTGGCCTGGAGCGCGGTGATCACACCGGTACCTCGGCAACAAGCAATGTTGCACCGCATTACCTATCACTCGGACTAAAAAGTATGATCATAGACCAACAACAATCCGTAGATGCGAAAGACTTTCTTTCATTGAATATTTTACCATAGTGCACGACAAGAGCCTGTTAAGGAAAGTACACAGATAGGAACAAAATATTTCGGGCATTAATAAACCTTGTATATGCATCTTTTCACGCTCGAAGGCCAAAGGCTGTTCCGAACTTCAAGTGCTCGTATTTTGAAGACACTGCCTGTTTCCATTGGAATGAAAAGTGCAGCAAGCAAATATTCCTCGAACTTGCAGGGCCGCTCCATACCGCAAATGGCAAATGCGCAGCATGGAGGCATGAAAATGCAAAGCAAGAGAAGCGTAAGGTATAATTTGTGCTAGCCAGCTACTCTATACTTGCTAATGAAGACCGGGGAGGGGGAAACGAGTGATTAAATGCATCTTTAAGCTAACAAGCAAGCTATAAAAAGGTCCGTCATTCGGACGTCGTTTGTCTCACAACCACTACTATAAACACAGCCATGCTGATGACGTCAGACAGGGACAAAACACGAGCTGATATGATAACAATCTAATAAACTCGTGCAATCCAAAAAATTGGCTTCTGTCGTTTGCGTGCGTATGCTGGACAGGTTACTGCAACATATGTGCTCAAGTGTTACGGCGCTTCGTACTGATCTCTCAATAAGGATCGCCGTTTCCATTAGTACGTGGACTCTATATATGCCACTTGTTCAAATGGTCGCGTCAGTGTGTACAGATAAGTGTGAAACGAAGCTTCATTCAGGTTGTAATGATTGTTATAACGAAGCTCATATAATTTGGGGAAACTAAAATTCAACAGTCATATTCGTGCGAAATATTTTAAGGCCTAAGCACCACGAAGATTGGGCATACGCACTACTCTGCATTGGGGCTGTATATGTAAAGATGTCTAATAAAGAAGTATGCCTCCCATAAATAGGGGCAACTTCCACTGCTTGCCAGTGGCATGGTAAAATGTGCAAAATACCGCATGGACGGAAAACACGGCAGCATTACGTTTTGTCACAGCCACCGGGAGGCGTGTTCTGCTGAGTTAGCCAACACAAATTAAACGAAAAGACTACCGTGTTAGTCTGTTCTTGTCTGTTCGTGTTCCTGTTTGGAAATCGGACAGTATTTCTGTTAGAAAGCGCAACTGTAAGTCTCATAGCTTAAGTATTTTCATTTATTCAAAGTTCGTTTTCTAAATTTGCAGCTTCTTTCAGCGTAACAGGCCTTAACCGTGAGCATTATGTCAACCGGCTTTCGGCCCAGCCACCTTTGGGGGTGGACTTCTCGGGGTCCCTCTCACGAAAATCAAAACGTTGAGATAAGCGCGTTGTTCCATTACTTTGTAAATGGGGGCCCTTCTTTGCCGATTACTATGGACGAACATTGCCTTTGAAACATATTATGTGTCAAATGTATGCGTGAGTGGTCTTCACCACTCACGCATACAATACCAGCACTGGCAACCTACGAGGACAATTGTTTCTCGTCCCTCTTGCTTTGGTGTCTTGCTGCTCTCTAGAGGTTGTGGAGGCTGCTTACGCCGGGAATAGTTTCGTGTTCTGATATTTTGGACATTAAGACAATTAACTCCTACCGGAACACTCACATCGTTGCATTCCATACCGGGAGCGGGGCTCCAATTTAAAAACTGCAGCCTCTAACGTCACCAAAGCTTGAGCGTCCTCTTCGTCGGCATTCCCACGCTGTGGACGTGCTAGTTTATCACAATATTAGGCGGCCTTATGAGATTGAAGCTAGGCCGGTCATAATTAAAAACACTAGAAATATTGCACGATATGGTAGAGCACTTATGCTTCTATTTCGGCATCGCCACTCACAAAGCTAAAGCAGAGTAGAAAAAAAAAGTCCCAAGCAAATCTTCTTGTCAAGAGTCGAGTGAATTTATTTCAAGTTAACGCACCAGACAATTTTAGGCGTCGTACGCAGCCGGCAGCTTGACCATTCTACAAGCAACTTGCAACACCATTCTATACAAGCAACATACCACCCCTATTCCGAAGCAACAGATTCGGAATAGGGGTGGTAGCGTTAGAGTTTTTCGTACGCCCACTAACGTCCATAAAACACGCGCACCCAAGAGCACAGTGTACAACTCATGCGGAGTGGCTTCAAACACTACTGCAAAGTTCAGCTTTCATCCTTACAAAGCTGCCTACATAGATGGTATGTTCGATGGAGGCGGAAATGTTGTAGACCCGTGTGCTCAGATTTGGGTGCACGTTAAAGAACCCCAGGTGGTCTAAATTTCCGGAGCCTTCCACTTCGGCGTCTCTCATAATCATATACAGGTTTTGAGACGTTAAACCCCACATATCAGTCAATCAATAGACGGTATGTTTTCTTCATAGTAATGGCACCACGTGACTCATGCGCCAATGCGAACAAAGCGAAGGCACAAAGCCCCAACAACCACAAAGAATGCGTGGAACTAAATTTGGGGCCACGACGTATGCCGGGCTATGGTGTAGATGAAAATGAACGCCTGAAGCACACACAAGCACGGAAAG